>MU938422.1:0-11363 GCA_036418165.1 Cooperia oncophora
TTTCTCTGTATATATCAGAGTAGCGGAATAAATTGTATTGTATTGTATTGTAGGTGGCATCTGGCACAGTGAGGAACAAAGAGATGATAGAGAGACAGAGGATCAGGGTCTAGCCCAGAGGCCTATAACTTCGGTGTAGGTGAAACACTCGAAAAGGGGTTTAAAAAGAGACAGCTGTAACATTTCTTAGTTCAACAATAGCTTTCAAAATGCCCCTCCCCTAGGCCTTACCCAAACTGCGCCCAGTTTTCATTATTTACTGCGGCACTGACTACAGAATACAAACATTGTGGAAATTCGAATGCAATGCCGAAGAAGCTGTCCGAACACTTGTGAAGCCTAGAGTGACCTTATAATTTCATATTGAAATGCTAGGAATGGTGTGCCGACTTTTTACGCGCCATTCACGTACTACCACAGATGTAGTAAAGCCAAAACACTAGCTAGATTAGTACTTTTTGTTCAAAACCGTCCAAAGAAAAATGATTGTTACGTTGCAATGCCCTACCGAAAGGATAAGTTTGGCCCACGCGGCAAGGTATGAACTTCTTCAAACTCCTTCAATGCTGAGAAGTGTTGTGGTTCCATTCTCGAAGGAAGTTTCGCACAGTATATGTAGGCAACCCACTCCAGATATTCTTCTCCGCTGCGCTAGGAAAGAATCCTCATACCTCTGAACCGCAACCGTCTCTTCTTACTTTCGTGAACTGGATGCATTTCGTTATAAGAGGAAACAAAGGGAAATAGCGTGTAAATGAAGCTTCCGCTATATTCTTAGCAGCGCTGTCCGGCTTGGTATTGGGAGGGCATTTTGCACTTTCGCTAGTTTCCTTTAATGGTTCCTCCCACGTACACGTAGCACCTTGCTGAAACATGTAGACACCTGTTAAGGGCAAGCAACACTCCTGCTATTGCATTACTCAACAGGAATTTACAGGTGCTCACAGCAGGCATTGACAGTGATCGACAGGAACCGACAAAATGTCCCATCATGGTGAGGTGTGCCTTCTTAGCTTTGCGAGAGCTTCCTGGTCTCTAAGCTAGAGGTGTCCACAAGACGGTGCGGCACATTAACAAGAATTGAATAAATGCTCACCTTCCCCATTTATACTGAACTGCACTCCTTTGAACTTCCTTAAAGACAACCCCGCGATCGCATACTGTGGATAGTGGCGTTCAATGACGGACCTGTACTCGTTAAATGATTCCACAGACAAGAAAAAGGTAAAAAGTCATGGAGATCACCGTAAGACTAGAACTCCTGGCAGCTTCTCTTACGAATTCTCCCGAGCTTTCATGCCAGCAAAGCCGTATCCTAATCGTTTCACCGCTTCCAATTCTAGTACCATCCAATAGGGTAAAAGAACGAAAACGTGGTGTAAAAACTGATCTCGTGAAGGAAAACAGCCTGTGGATTTCAGTGGGGCGGTACCGCTAGGGAATCGTCAGAACTGCCACCTATGAAAGCCGTAATGCCTTCGCTACTCACCATTAACACGTTGACGACGATGGCAGACAATGGTGGCTGATAGCCAGTCTCTCTCATGGGACGTGGCAGACAATGGTGTCTGCCAGGCGCCGGCGCAAAAATACCGTAAATCACCAAATTAGTTGAAAACGTTGGCTCGTGGGGTAGTTTGACGCCGTGAACACGAATATCACAATCGCTTGCCACAAAACCGCCTGGCGCCCGCGCAGGCGCCGGCGCCAAAATGTCCTAGACCACCAAATTTCCTGAAAACTTGTCCCTAGGGTAGTTCGACCCCCTAAACAAGAATATCATATCCACTTGATGCGTTGACGACGATTTCCGTCAATGGTGGACAGAAAGTTTGTCTTGTGGAACGGCGTCACCCAATGCTGTCCGACAGTTATTATATAACTCAAAATCTGCGCGATTGTTTCATTTTCTTTTCATAAAATTAGTTCAAGAACAAACATTCTGGGACCAAGGGGATGCAATAGTGATCTTTAGGAGGTCAAACTACCCCGGCAGACAAATTTTCAATTGCCAAACTGCCTCCAGAGAAGAATTTGCTCTAAAAAAATGGCCCTGGTTTTGGAAGATTGGGAGCAATAAAAGCTAAATTGTGTCAAAAGATTCGAGATTCGTATACCCGTATCTTGCAGTTCTTGAAACACTTTGACCGCAGCCAGTCATTTATCCAAAAACTACCTAATTTTCTACGAAGAAAAACGTGGCCGTCCCCACACGGCATTCCATAAAAACGGCTCATCGTCAAACAATGCGTTAAGCCGACAAAGTATGATCAATCTCAAAGATTGCGACCATGATAATCCTGAACCAAGAGGATGTCTAATGGATTTGTTTGAGCTCGAGAAGTCCTTTTAAAGTCTGTAAATCTCAAAGAATAACGTGTATTACCATCCATAATTATGCCAGATCTTTGAGAATCAAGAAAAAAACTGTACATTCTATACAGGGGGGGCAAAAAGTCACTTTGCTTCATTGACTTTCGAGGCGCTATAAGTTACACTTTATAAACTCTGATCGGACATTTCTACCACCATATTAAAGAGCATATTAAATACTATTATGACACTCCGCCACAGCCTTCTGGAGGAGCGCCATCGAGAGATTCTGGCCACAACCGCGATGTGGTCCCTGAGATCACGAGATGGTCGATTTCTCCGCCACCGTAGACCACCCTATTGAACTCCGCTCGAACCGGGTAATTGAGGGGATTCAGGTCAGGTGACCTACTTAGATATTCCATCTTCTTTAGGTACTCAGCCCCTTCCATTCCAGGTAGGCGAGAGTTTCTCCAACGCCCTTCGATTCCACGTGGTGGCACCCAATGCTGTAGCAGTACAAAGTTTCCAAGAAGGTACGGGCGACGACATGTGGAGAAGATATTCTTCTTGAGTTGGTCGATGTAACCGCCAGCGCTCAGCTTCAGCCCGGGGTCCACGAAGAAAATATTGGTTTTTCCATTCCAGGTGCGTCCGGTCCATACCATCAACCCGCGCCTTGGCGACTGCCGTGAAGATGATATCCCGGACCGTAGCGACGTTGCCGTAGCTGCTCGATGTGGGAGGTCTTGCAGATCAAGAGTACTGACCAGGTAGCTATATATGTGATGACTTCATTCAAGAAGTTTCCGCAGCTGTTTGGAGGCCACGTGAATTCAAAGGTGTTCTCCAGTCAGGCCGCGACTGAGATGACTTCATATTTTGGCGTACATGAAGGCGATTGGGCAGTCTGTCCAGCTATAGAGGAAGATCTTGGGTATCTTCCACTCCTGGTACTCATATCCACTTCCCCTGTCTGGGCTGCGAAAACTTCGTTGATATGTGGCTCGGCCGAAATGACTTTTTTGCCCCCCCCCCTGTATATGTAGGAAATTTATTTTAATGCCAGCTCCAGTTATGCCATCCAAAACCAAAGAAGTTGAAGTCCGCCTCAGTATGATGAATGAGAAAATCTTACATCGGACAGTCGGTGTCAGGATCAGGTTGGATCTCATTGCCTACGATGACACACAGATGAAATTTGTGGCAGCCTACTGCACAGTTTAAAAAAATGTGGCGTTATATATATATGTACAGGGGGGGGGGCCAAAAAAAAGACATTTCTACCGAGTCACATATCAGCAAAGTTTTCGCAGCCCAGACAGAGAACGGGGATACGAGTACCAGGGCGGAAGATACCCAAGATGTTCCTCTATAAGCAGGAGCTGGCGCTCGCCCATCACCTTCATGTACACCAAAATATGAAGTCATCTCCAGTCGCAGCCTGACTGAAGAAGACTTCGGAATTCATGTCACCTCCGAACAGCTGCGAAACTTCTTGTATGGAGTCACCCATGGATAGCTACCTGGAGATCAGTACTATCGATCTGGAAGACCCCTAACATCAAGCAGCTCCGCCAACGTCGCTACGGTCCAGGACATCATCTTCACCTCAGTCGCCAAGGCGCCAGTTGATGGTGGGGACCGGACGTACCTGGGATGGAGAGACCGATATTTTCTTCGTGGGCCCCGGACTAAAGGTGAGCGCTGGCGGTTACATCGAGCAACTGAAGAAGAATATCCTCCCCACATGTCGCCGCCCCTACCTTCCTGGAAACTTTGTACTGCTCTACAGCATTGGGTGCCACCACGTGGAATCGAAGGGCGTTGGAGAAACTCTCGCCTACTTGGAAAGGAAGGGGGCTGAGTACCTGAGGAAGGTGGAATATCTAAGCAGGTAACCTGAACTAAACCCCATCAATTACTTGGCTCGGGCGGAGTTAAATAGGGTGGTCTACAGTGGCGGAGAAATCAACGATCTCGCTGAACTCACGCACCCACTGACGGTCGCGTGGCAGAATCTCTCGATGGCGCTCCTCCAGAAGGCTGTGGCGGAGTATCATGATAGTATTTAATATGCTCTTTAATATGGTGGTAGAAGTGTCCGATAAGAATTTAATAAAGTGTAGTTATAGCGCCTCGAAAGTCGAGGAAGAAAAAAGTCTTTTTTTTTATGGCCCCCCCTGTACACTTCATCATCTCAGAACTGGGCAAGAGGCGTGGCTGCACACGTTATAGCTTGGCGTTCTGGTTTGGCGGGTGTATATGATGTCAATTCTGATAAAGGAATAGGACTAAGTCTAGGTTTGAAACCACGTGATTATAATTGTCCTTACAATCAAGAATGCTGCTGAGAATTTGAATGGTAGGCCGAAACCACGTTCAAGACAAGAGTAGAGGCAGCCACGCCCTCCCCGTATACCTGATTTGGAGCAAACTTCAAAAAAACTTTGACACATTACGATGGATAAATTTTCATCTCAAAGGAGCTGAAAGGCGGATAAGGGACAAGAAAGATGGAAACGAAGCTGGCTCGATAGCTCTCATGTGGACTTGAAAGCAGCGGATTCGATCAGACAGAGGAAACGTTGACAGCATACTAAGAGGTGGACCCCATATGAAAGTCGGAGAAACGCTTGAGGCAAAAAACAAAGAAGAACAGCGTCTGTTTTCCAGAAAAAAATAACAAATGTTTAACTGTTGCACGCCAAAGCAAGTCAGCTCTTTTGAGGAATGAAATTCGTCTTTTGAAGATTCTCAGCTGAATGCCTCCAATGAACCACATGAAGTGAAAAGCTTTGAAACTGTCACAATCAGAGGTGGCGATCGTTTACTCGACAAGCTCATTACCAGTGCTATTCAGAGATCTGGCTTTCCTCGTCTTGCAAAGCCCTACATGATTTCACGTCATTCTTGCAAAGCCTCATGACTCAGTCATCTCAAAAAAAATATACGTCCACTGAGCATCTTCATTTGCTGGAAAATGATGGGCAAAGTTTCATAAAAGGTATCAGATGCCAGCTGTTGGGTACATGAGATAACGATGGAGATGACGTCAGCTTCTGGGTGATTTAATTAGTATTGCTGAATGATGAGAAAAATGATATGTTCTTGAACAGCTGCGGGACAGTCTTGTTGGTTGCGGGTGCTGGGTAGTCGCTTATCCATTTCAGCAATAGGTAGAGAACGGGCTGTCGCCACGCCAAACCCAACCCCCTGAAAAGCTCCTGCATCCGCAGCAAGCAAAAGCAAAACTGTAACCCACCAAAGCGACGACTGCATGCTGCAGGCCGTCGGTTACCGCGCACTTCTTCCGCTGAAAGGATAAGACACGACAGTTCAGTATGCGGTCTAAAGTGGTAGCACGGGTCTACTTAGTGGAAAAAATAACAAAAAGCGAAGTAAAACGTTCAAAAACCCTTGAAAAAAGCTCTGTTCAACGCGGCTCAGACACAATTTGGACGAGTTTCCCGTGGGCATCGTACAATAACCGCTACGGTAATTACGGCTGCATCTATGTACTCATATATCCATGCAGCACTGTAGCCACTTTATATCAATACCCTCGCTTCATATTGTGCTTCGCAAATGCAACACAGCATCAGTATGGCCATCCATTTGCGGGCGGGCGGGCGCGGTGGCGGTACTGGTTGCAGCTTCAGGGGACGCTATAGGGGGGTACCTTCCCTGAGAAGGGGTCACGCAGGGCATAATCAGAGACGTCGAATTCTGTGTAGTTAGGCGGATTAGTTCTACACGTCTTGAGGTTTTATCGTGCCACCTGTCTTCGAGTCGCGAAACGGCACAAGTCTGTCACTGCGGTGTCCACGGACCAGCTTTCGAACACAAGGAGTTCCAAATGTTACTCGGCTTGATCACGAAACGTGCTTCAGGTTCCATCAGACTCGAGAATTCTTCAATGAAATGCGCAATCTACGATTGTCTTTGAAAAACTGAGGGGTTCTATTTGACTGCTCAGGAAAATGACGAAACAATTCTCGCTTTTCAGCTTTTCTCTCAATTAAGGCTGTTCTTCTTTTCGGACCTACTATTCCGGATTTGTCTACGAAAAGCTCTTGCTTTTTCAGGTTCCGACATTCAATGCGGGGATCTCGCAGTGTGACTCTCCTATCTTTAATAAACCATAAACGGATGATTCACCTATCAATGTGAATAGAGCCCTGAAATAACCTGTTTGAAAAGGCTGTAGAATGCCCTGTGAACAAACGACCTCAAGATGTTAATGAGCTCATTACTTCTCAGCTAAGAGGAAATTTTAATGTGGCAAAAACATGATTGCTTTTTACGAAAGGAGGCTTATTGGAATTGTTATGGTAGTGTAAGTGTGTGAGTGTTGAGTGAGATATTGGATCTGCCCACTTGCAACCCGTTGAGCTTCTCTCTCCATGCTGATTCGTTGCGGCCGAGTCGTTTCCGTTGTTTGAAGCGTATATATCGGTTTTCTCCATCATCCATATAATTGTCCCGCAGAAAACACAACTCAATTCAGAAAAATCCTCAACAAATATAGCATGTCCGTAAAACAAATACTGCTCGATTGGGGGAAAGGAGAGAAGTATACTTTATTTCTCTTCAGTTTTGTCTGAGGTTCTTTGATGTCCTAAGGCCGGTCACGGTCAGACGAAGAATAAGAGAAAAAGAAAAACACAGGTAGAGAATCTCCTGCAGAGGGCAACCACCGCAGCTAGCGCAAGAAAGGGAGTGGGAAGAGCATTTTGCACTTCAGCTATTTCCCATCCTCGTGTGGAGCCATCAAGTAGAGATCTGCGAACTTTGGTAGCCATGAAGTGATACCAGTCGGAGTCTGTAAAAATCGCTTGTCACCTCTTGCAACGAACATCTGCCAGCCCTCGTAAAGAAATTGGAAAAAAAGAAGAAAGGCGATCAGAAGTAGCGAAAGATCAAAAGTCCTCCACACAAGCCGAACAGCGCCGACTAACCTAAGTCACGTCATGTCTGCTCGTCTGCACCCTCTCAATGATGCGGCGTAACATATTTCAACATGTTCTTCTGTGTAGGAGTGACGAAGGTCCCGGTTATATCTTTTGACCAAACTCAGCCTACGCACCAACCCTAGCAGCTTCTGACTACTTCTCACTGGCAGTACTAATTCATCGTGGAAAATAAGACATTTGATAGCTGACGTCAACAGACAAAAGCAACAAAGAGCTGGGCACTAGAAGATGGGCACTAGCCCAGATACCGCTGATTGAAGTTCTTGATCGTTAAAAGATTATCCAATTCAAAATTACCCTCCTAGTGTTGCGAGGGTTTTTCCAACAACAGAAAGCTGAGCTCATTAAAGAGAAATATAAAAGTCAGCGAAAAAGTGGGGTTTCTTCATGTGCCAATATATATATTTCATGTTATCAATACAATATTCTATTGCAAGTACATGAATCAAGAGGAAGAGATGAATTTCGTACTCACTAATATGATTCTCAGTTACTGAAGAAAGGAGAGAATCGCTCAATAGTCTGCGCTTTGTTCACTGCAAAACATTTATACGATCACAGCACGAGAGTATCTCTTTTCTGTATAAGTTCCGGAAAAGCATAAATAGAATAATAATAATAAGTTGCGGTATAGGAAGCTATCCGAAAGGAGCACCTTAATGTTCACCTAAATCTTATCAGAGTTTCTTAGTCTGACCAGAAGCAATTTTCAGGAAATCACCATATTTGAAACTCATCGAAAGCGGTAAGCGCGTCTGCTCTGGAATCAGGATAAGGGAAAACTACGTGTCTATGCAACAGGCGCTGTCAGTGCGATCCCCCACCCCCTCCCACCCTCTTGAGTTTTCTCATCTGGTGCGATCCCCTTCTCTGTACTCTTCTCTGTACTAACTACCATCTTCCTACGTTTTCTCGGATTCCTACCACTTTTTCAAAGCTTTTTCCCATCTTCAATTTTTTACCAAAAAACTGCCTTACGGCGGGTCGAGTGGGGAGAGCCGGGTCGTCACCAGTGGATTACTAGGTTCAGCAATCAAGAGTAGTAGTTATGGTCGTTCTGCGCCGCCAGGCAACAAGGACTGCGAAGGGAAGGAAGGGAGACACGGGAAAAAATCCCTGGAAAAAACCTCTGATGGGATTATCCCAACGATGCTATACGCTACTGATAGTATACCAACTGCTAGTGAGCCTTTTTACTTTGACTAATCCGCGCAGATTTTTTTAGACTATTCAAGGCCTAAGCTTGGCCTAATTAGGCAAAGCGACTGGGTCCCAACTGCTAGCGTTGGAGCAGCTGTTTAGTCAATCCTGTTCGACCGAAAATGGCTGAACAGAGCGCCCGCATTCAGTAGTGGAAAATTCTAGCAAAACCTAAACAAATACAGCCATACCAAGATTTCCTTCACGAGTAAGCGACATCCCCTTCATTTCCTACCCGCCATCTTGCCAAGCCGTCCAAGAACGTCTGTAGAGCAAGGATGGGGTGCCGCGTTATCATCTAGGAAACTAGAGAATTGTTGCGCTCCAACGCAAAAGGTCTGACTTTTAAGAACATCTCCATTGGCGTACCCCCTCGCCCTAGCAGGTGAAATGCGACCCCCTGTGTGTTTTACACAACAGATGTGAGAACTGTGAGGAAAAAGCTGCTATAAAAAGTACGAAACTGTCTGAAATTGTAGTGGAGAAACAGCTGTTTAAATATGGAAATGTATCACCTCTTGAAAAAAACAACAATATTCTTCGAAAGTCTTATATTCATCAAGCTCGCATCTGTAGCCACTAAGAGCATATCGCTTGCAATTTTTCCACCAAAGTACCGAGAAATAATAATTTACAAGTCGCGTTCTTCAATGTTACCAGCTTGGATCGGACTTTTCAAGAAAACTGATGACGTTCTGATACAATGCTTACATGAGGAACCTAAACGGCACTGACATTTTTCGCTTGGAGATTTGCCGTCTTCTGTTGAGTTATTAAATTTTGAAGAACAAACAGCTGCGGCGATGTTTCTGGCCCTGAACCCCCACATCTACAAAAACTGTGATGCATAAGTGTAATATGTAGCTTTCTGCAGTCAACGATGATACACATAACTCACTTGGCTCACATAACACAAGCTCTATCTCCGAAGGGAATGCTCTAGACTTCGGAAGGAAACTCCGAGGCTCACTGCGTACACAGGTGGTCGGCCAAACTTGAAAGGCCAATTTCCGCAGTAGAAAATGGTAGGTATCGGAATTTAAAATTGGAAAAGGTGAAATCTTTTGACCCAGTGTTTAACTGAACTCACTAGTGTAGAACAGAAAACCGCCCCTATAAGTACCCCAATCTTTCAGTTGGTCCTGATCACAGGGTGAAAAGATGGCCACGATTAACTGCAACACGTCAAAAGTTACGAGACTGAAAAGAGTGGAAGAGAGAGTGGAAAATGATGGGGAGAGAGCATAAGGAAATCAGGCACTTTTCAACTATCCACACCTCGAAAACTGAAAAAAATGCTGAAACTGCGGTATCATGGCTTGTCAGTACTCTGATCGGTACCAAAAACTCGTATTCTAGGCGGTTAGCGTGATTACCCTGCATTAAGACATGACATTGATCTTGGCATTGGGCCATTTGAGCCAGAATACTGCCGAATGCCTAGGCGAGTGCATACAGGGTTTTTTGGGTCGCTGATCTCATGGCCATGGCAATCCATTTTCAGCGCAAGGGTAACGTAGGGCACTCGACTGCGCTCTGCTGTGGCTGAGCTCGGGGAAAGTGGTGGTGGCATCACCTTCATCACCTGTGTTCCCGTAGGGGGCGCCAGTAACCTCTCCATTCGCCCCTGCAAAGTGCCAATGTTGCCCAATGGGTTCTTTCTGCTCGTAGGACACTGACGAACTTCATATTATCTCTTCAGAGCTTTCACAGAAGAAGTCTGACCATCGCGTAGGCGGTCGTCCAGGCGTTCGCTTGACATCCCGTGGAATCCAGTCGGTGATCGCTCTGGTCCAGCGGTCGTCCTCGAAACGCATGACGTGCCGGCCCACCTGATCTTCGAAACCTTGGCAAAAGCGGCGGCGTCTCTGATCTTCGATCGTCGGCGGAGTGCGGAGCTCCGGATTCCTTCTCACTTGCGTGTAGCGGGAAACTCCGAGCATCGCAGAGTCCAAGTCTCTGTGGCATAAGTCAAAGCAGGAAGGACCGCGGAATCGAGAGGTGGGCACGGAGCTTGGTGTTCTTCGTCTTCTTCGCTACTCCCTCGATGTTCTTGAAGGCTCCCCAAGCCGCTCGCTTCCTCCTGCTCAGCTCTGGTGCTAAGTCGTTCATCATATTGATTTCACGACCCAGGTACACATAGCTAGAGCATTCAGAGATGGTCGTTCCGTTGAGCGACGGCGTGCTCAGCCTCAGCGGAGCGCTCTATGGCGATGGTGCCCAAAAATGAATGTGCTGACCGTGATCGAGTCCTCAGTTGCCCACAAACCCCCACTGCAGCCGAAGTACCGTAGAACTAATGAATTTGGTAGTCCGAACAATGTTTCATTGGTGACTGCCTCCTCCCCCACTCCTTCTCTTCCGGCTCACTCAGTGGCAAGTTCTTGAGGAAGAAACTGGAAGAATTTTCGCCAAACGTTGAAGGGGTCGGGAAAACTCAGGAAGATGGTGGGTTAGATAGAAGAGGGTGTCGTACCAAGCAAAGAAAATCGAGAGAAAGGAAGGAGGATCATACCGAAACCGTCATTTTACCCTTCACGATGCTGTACCCCTCCGCAGCCGAGGTACCGTAGAGCCTGTCTGGCGTGCGTTGATATCTATCATCTCGCTTATCTTCCTGCTCTTTCAGCCTTGGTCTCTGATTTCTCGGCTATGCTTGGTATTTCTTGGCCGATCGCTTCTCTCTATACGCGTCTGACCGAGAAAATCAACTGCTGCAAAGCCTGATTTGGGAGGTTTCTCGGAAGGCTCTACTGCAAGTTTCTTCACTAGAGAGCCACTTGCAACTTCACACTTGAACACCACTACACCTATTAGGCGTACTTTGAGGACCTTATTAGATCGCCTTTTTTAGCGATCCTGATACCGTAGGGT
>MU938445.1:0-37031 GCA_036418165.1 Cooperia oncophora
TTAGTAGAAGAAAATGCCAAAATGGTCTTGAAGCTGATCGCGTCCTGTCTGGAAATCGCTCGTGGGAGTATCCAAAATATCGTGAAAAGCTACTCAGCGTTTGGCAGTGCGTCGAGCAGAGCTGGGGGGGGGCAGACATCTTCGACCAGCTATCAGAAATAACGGTTTCAAGGCGCCACCAGCCACAGAAGTTACACTCTGTATCCTATAGGTACATGGGTCGTACTTGCGTACTTTAAGACGCGCGTTGCAGCTGACTTGAAAAAAGTATAGTAGTTTGTAGTTCCCGTCAACGAAAACATTCGTCGTCTGCATTCGAAGCTTAATGACACCAAAAAATAAAAATCTTATCAAAGTGAAGCCTGGCGAAGTCGAATAATACCAGGAGGGACCAGAACTTCTCGGGACCGTATTCGCTCGTGCGCAGCTAGGACCCCACTCACCGTGGTAGCGCGTAAAACGGGAAAAATCAATAACCAGAGAAATTCTCGCGATAAAATACGTTTCTGTGGAGGCTTTCATAGTTGTTTATTTGTCTTGTATCGTGTGCATAATATAACGCTCCCCCTTTCCATCCCGACGACGAGATTTTCAAAATTTTGGGAATTCTCGTAGAACTTTAATTGGATTGTGAGCAGAGGTCATGCCAGAGGAGTCGAATTGAAGAGAGCTCTTACTGATTTCGCTGTTCCACCCATACAGATGCTGTACCCTGATGGAGGTTGCGGTCGAGGCCCCGACACCTAGTCAAAACCAAGCTTCCCTACACTGCCCTCCCCCTCTGCGATGCTCTAACGACAAATCGCGACGCAACCGCAGGAGTTATCGCTTGGCTCCGATCGATGCGATCTCTTTTGACAACCTTTTCAGGCTGAGCGTATTTTGTCTCGGTTCACCTATAATGCTAGGTCGAAGTCGAGCAAAAATCAAAGCGTAAAAGATGCCACTTCTATCAGCTCGTTGCTCCGAATGAACTCTTTTTTCGGTTAGAATGTACTTTTTTCTCCCTCAGAATGAACTCTCCTTTAAGATGGTTGATTATTTCCTATACGCACTATTTTATGAATATCCTTTGAGGAGGTCTACAGCGAGTTGTGTTTTTGAACAAGTCTATTGTCACATTCGTTTCCCTTCTAGACACTACGGTGTTAGGCATTGTTCACAGTCTGCGGCCCAGCGTTTCTCTGAACGCGGCGGTTCGGCGAAAAGCTTTCGATACGTATCGACTGGCGGTTGGGCGAAGAGTCTGGCGGTTGGGCGAAAGGGTTTTGATACGAATCGACGGGCGTTTCGCCAAACCGCGACGTTTTTCGCCTTCGACAAAACGCTAGCTCCATCGTCGGTGCGCCAAAACGCTAGCTCCATCAGATCCGGACTGGCGTTTTCGCCAGCGAAATCGATACGCATTTATTGCTTTTCGCCCAACCGCCGAACCGCGGCGGTTCGGCGAAACTAGCGGTTGGCGATTCTCCGATCGATGACTATTTTTTGCTTTTCTCCCAACCGCCGTTTCGTCAGGGTCGCAGACTGTGAACAATGCCTTACGCGGAGTTCCCACTTTGCGGTGATTATAAAGAAACGAATACGTGTTAAAGGAAAATATAAGTATCGATCTGTCGAAATTAAGGCATAGGAGAATTGATCTATTCCTTATTTTTTTTTCTTTGTGCACATTCTCCTATGCTCCATTGTCGCAAAGTACGAACGCTTCCCAACCTGTTCCGCCGTGTATTTTGGAAATTCTCAAGCTCAATTCTCGCGTAACTGATCCTTTCAGAGCAGATAGATGCAGCGTGGAACGCCAAATGGGGGCGGATTCCAGCCAAGCAGACAAAGGTGTGTTCCATTTTTCATTCTTCTTGTGAGTAAAGACAGGGTTTAGTGGTAAGTGGCTTTCTTGACAGCGCGTACTGCTCCAAAATCGGATCACGCTTACGCCAACTGAGCTCTCATTTTTGATTACAAAAGTCTTGTTGGAGATCGAAAAATTCTTTCGAATATCTGCCCGTCTTGCAGTAAGATGAGGTTTTAAAGGCTCCACGATTCTGGACGGGAGTAGGTGCACTGAAGGCACGCCAAGTGACAGAGTGGTAACTAACACAGAAATGAAGAAAGAAGCAGAAAAAAGGCCGTCCCAAGTGTCCCGTATAGAACCTCATGCTGAACCGCACTTGTACATGCACAAGGCGATGCAAAGGTGTGGATGGACGAGTTTGCTCTTGTTGATAGTAATTCTTCTCCCCAATTGGGTTGATCGAGTCGTGTGCTGACACTCTCACCATTCAAAATGAAGAGAGTAGCGGGTTTTTGAGGTGCTCCGTAAAGAGCGATTTGGGCACTATTTACCCTTCACTGCCCCAACCGTCCAGCCAGTTTTTGACCAACGACTTTTCTCCGTGGACAGATTTGGCTCAAATGTTGGCTCCTAAAGTAGTTTGACCTCTTGAATACGAATATCACATTCGCGTTAACCTGAAACTCTCTGGCGCCCGCGCCACAGGCGCCGGTGATTGGGATATTTTGGCGCCAGCGCCTGTAGCGCGGGCGCCAGGAGGTTTCGGGCCGAGCGGATGTGATATTCGTGTTCAGGAGGTCAGACTACCCCTGGAACAAGTTTTCAGCGAATTTGGTGATTCAGGGTATTTTGGCGCCAGGAGGTTTCGTGCCGAGCCGACTGTTCAGTAAGTTAAACTGCCTCAGGGAACAAATTTCTAGCTAATTCTGCCAAGGCAGAAAAAAGTCGGTCACAGACGGCCTGTTTTTGGAAAACTGGGGCAGTAAAGGGTAAATAGTGCCGCGATTTGAATTCATTTGCAGTTTCGAAGTTCGCCCTGGCACTGGCATTCGAAGGCCCGCGTCTTGGAATCTGCCAAATCCGCCAGGAGAGAAATTTGTTCGGGTGAGCCGTTTTTTGAATCTGCTACATAACAATCGTAGTGTACACGTTCACTTTTCAGGGTGGTTTTGCTGATGCACCAATGTCATCTTCCCGTCTCACTTCTTCTTTATTGAATCACGGGTTTCTCCCTACCAGTGGCTCATGGGGGACTGCGGACAGGTATTTTATTTGAGATATATCGGAAATACTTCATGTTAGTATGTTTGAAGTGGTTTACTTCAAGAAATCGACAAAACACACCGAACGAGCGGGCATCTGAATCATGGAGAACTCCCAGCAGGCCTCCTGGTCCAGGCGGGAGCAGTAGCGTCACGAGTACTGCTTTATCTTTTTGAACGTCTTTGGTCTCTATTGTGAAATGCTTTATTTTAGCGTTCGATAGTTGGGCACAACGCCAGGAACCGATATCTAGACCGAGCGGTGGAATTTATACAAATGTGATGAAGAGGTACTCTAGCATTATCATGTCGTTCTGCCGGCACAGTTCGGCGAGGGGGGGGGGGCATTTTGCACTATCACTGCTTCACTAGTTCCGGTTCACAAGTCTCACTCTGGTGAAACCTGTGAACTCTTGTGAAGCTGGAGCAAGCTCGTCTAGCCATCATGGTAAAACCTGTCAACTCGAGAAGAGGCTGTCTAGATGGGTCGACACATCGATGGGAAGTAAAAGTGCAGAATGGCCCCTTCCCGTCGCCGAACGGCACCCCTTCTGCCTTTTTCTATGTGGACCCTTTTATACTTTAATGGTGTCAAATGGCTCACTGCTAGTTAGGACTTTTTTACTCATCCAGCTCTGATAGAAAACGCCAAATTTCCAAAAAAAAGCGAATTTTCTACCGCGGTTATGAATACGCCTGTATCTAATGCTTGGAACAAGACGTGTCACTCGCCATCAGAAAATTGCCGATGCTCTGAGTTTCCAGTAAGGAAGGAATTTTGCGTAGGTCGTCGAAGGTACTTTAGGCAGTTTGTCTCGAATTTGTTTCGGGGCCGACCCGGAGCTGGGGAACTTTTCACATCGCGTTGCTCCCGATGATTGTTCCACCCGGAGCGCTGGATGTAAACCGACGTAGCATTTCAAATATTAGTTCGTGGGAAACCCGGAATATTTGAGTGATAAGCACAGGTTAGAGATTAGACATAATGCCCTCATGAAGGGGCTGTAAATGATGAAAACGCGGAAGTTCCAATAGACAGGGGAGCTATTGCTGCGGGTCGGAATTGCTAATGCATAAAATAGCAAGCGATCAGTTGCTGAATGAAAAAAAAATCAGTTAAGTAAACCCGTCCAAATAACCCCATATAGCGAGCCCCACGACCTGCCGCGCTTGCACGGTGCGCCAGACGCAGACTGAAAGCGTGGTCCAGCTCTTTTTTCCCTATTCTCACGTCCATTCGCCAGTCAGGTTGAGATAAGAGAGAAGTCTAGTCGGAAGATCGCCCCCACCATGTAGGTTTTGCAAAGTGAAAGCTGGGTCGGAGGTTCCCGGCCAGGCGGTGAAAGCAACCTGAGGTTCATTGCCTTAGGCCGCGAGCGGTTCCGCGATTCCACACCGTATTTTTATGCTGCAGAATTGCGCTTACATCCCGTGTCCCGTGGGAGCAGAACAACCATGTCAAAGGAACGGACCGCTGAATGTCAGATGAACTGTGGGCGGTTTCTGTTCCACTAGGTACCGCTCTTGGGCGATTGCGACATATCTGTATATGTCTTGATTCCGATGAATCGGGTTCGACACTCAATTTTTTACATTTTCGAATCGAGAACTAATGAAAGCTCTTGTCGCTCGTATCAGCTTGCGTACCGAACGACTGTTCTGGAATCTCACTCCCGGGTCGTAGATTTAAAAGCGATTCACCTCACGCCTCCCTCCGGACGCAGTACCACGAGCTAAGCTAACCAGCGGATCTGCAGAATGGAGATGTGTTAAATCGATAGAAGCTTGTCTAAGTGTACCTTTATCAATAAATATTGAGACAAGTCATAAACGACTAGTGCTGCATTCACATGAGACGATAACTATGAGAGAGGATAAAAATTTGATTATGAGAGCACTGCAGTTAGAGGCGTTGGAGGCTTGTTTGGTGGGTAGTGTGAACGCGCACTAACCGAGGAACCGATACATTGAATCGAGTGCGTGATGGTTCACTGGTAAGTCCGACGTTCGGACGACTTGATTCGACGTAGTGCTATTCACACGATACGCCCTTCACAGCTCGGCCTATCAAGCCCCTCCAGCCCTACTGCCACCATCACAAATTATACGCCCTATAAGTCCTTGTCAAGACAGTGCAGTTTTTCTATCTATATTTGTATACCTCATACTCTGTCGATCAACCGTCTCCATTCAAATCCATGCTAATTGCATCTCCCTGGTGACGTATAGGGTGGCCATTAAGGATGCCTCTGCAATACGGTTGGACTCGAAGGCACATTCCGACTTTGTTATTAGGTAAGCTAACAATAGGTAGCGCGCCCGCGGTCGGGTATACCACTTAGCCGGTTCGAAATCCCAGTGAGGGGAAACTTAGGGTGCTAAACTCGCCAAATGATTGAAATGCCACGTATCCAAGTGCACCCGGTCCAACGACCCGGGCGGCGTTTACTCGGTGGTCATATCTGTCCGTGCTGTGTACATATCGTATGTGGTAACATTGAAGTAAACAACAAATCCTGCAATTCAATGCTTTCCATCACAAGCTTTGGATCACATAGTGTATACATAAGTATTTACATCTATTCACAAGAGTGTGTGGATCTCGGACTCAAGCTATAGCATACTAGCTAATCTTGATATAATCTGTACTTTCTGACTAGATCTCATCCTTATAGTACATCCTAGGGTCTTGCACTCGCTCATGTTCTCATCACTCACGCGTTCTCTACCAGTTGCTCGGTAGTTGCTAAAATGTGAAATCCTGTCTTCTACTCGGCTTATTTACAACGTCGGATTCTGTAGCATACTTACTGGTTCTATGTCTTTTCTTTCCTTACACCGTGGCTCCTAACTCCATCTATACATGTGTAAACACAAAAAACGCATTTTTGATCACATATGCTGGAAAGCCAGACTTTTAGTCCGCAGAATGCACTGTTCTGAGAACAGATGCTCAGCTTCTCATGCTTTTCGCATCTGATGCAGCGTTTCAGACTAGGAGTGTGCAGCGTTTTCGTTCGCGCCGAACAATTGGCAGAAAACTTTGCCCAATATGTGTATCCACACGCCGCTAGATTTCAGGCCCGGGGGGAGTGCCCTAAAGTCCCCTCCCCGCACCTACTGTTTTCATGGTGCTTGGGAATAGGGCACGTGGTGAAAACGGGATCTAAGCAACCTTTCTGACCCCCCCCCCACTGAAATCTTATTGGAAGTAGATTTTTAGAGGTTTTTCAAAGGTTATAATCATAAAGATAGTCAAACTCAACTACAGTGGTCTAGTGAGCATTTTCGATTTTTCAGGGTTATGGAAACTGTCATTCCTAAAGACCGTCCTGTTCCAAAACCTAGTCCTGTTCCGAAACCGAATCTCCCGGTTGTGTCCAACAATTCATCCTCGTCATCATTCGAAAAGGGCATGATAAGAAAATCAGCATTGGAAAGCAGCTTGACCCGTAAACCAGCATTCGAAAGTGGCATGATCCGTAAAGAAGAGCAAGGTATCCGTAAAGAACATCAAGGTAATGTCGTAAAACAATGATCTTGGCATTTTCAACCAATATTTTCTACTATATAGAACGCAGCGAGTCTACCTCACAAGCAAATTTGGCAAACAATGATGAGCAAGAAAAAATGGAAAGGATCAAGGCTGAACTGGCAAGAATGAAGCGCGAGGACGAAGTAGGCATCGATGTATTGCTATGTTAAGACTAGCCGGTTTACTTTTGCTTTCCTTTTTAGAAAGCATATGAACTGCTTTTGGACGTAGTAAATGCTACGATGGATCCAACCAGTGGAGGAAAGGAAGCGTCTGTCTTAGCAGACTCTTCACCAGCTATAAGAAACCTGTCGACGAACAAATTGTTTGTTTAATTTTTAATCACTTTTTATTCAAGTGATTGTTCAGTATGTACTTAATTTAAACATGAGTCAAGAGTTGGTCCTTCGTTCCGCGGCCCTTGTGAAAGATAAACTGTGAATTCTTAAACATGGCTGAAGCTCCGACTTTCATCGTTGGTTAGGCCGGTGTTTCCAGTGTTTCTGGAATAGTTCTTCACTTCGGACTTCGATTTAGAATTTTTCCACTTGCCTTTGTTTATCGCTATGCAGCATTATTGCCGAGTTATGGATCCAGTAATTTGATCGGAAATTCACAGCCATTGGTTCACGAAAAGAAGAGACCCACTTTTCAATGTGCTCATCGACTTTGATGTCCGCAGTTCTCAGTGCATCGGTATGGTATTTAAGAATAGTCTATCGCTCCTTGTCACGTCCAGCCTTGAGCGAATGAGTTGTCGTCCTTCTTTCTGCCATGAATTCCTCTTGCTACCCGTATAGAGCAGACTCGAAGTTGCAGTTGCTGAAGGTCACTATCACCTCTTGGAGACACTTGTGTCATTTTCTTATGCGAGATACTGATGCCAGTCCGAGTACGTTCGTAGTGAGAGTAGCATTGTTCCCCATCGGATGCCGGTTTTTCATCCTTAGGAACATGTGGCGTCAAGTTGTCTCGGAGTGGTGCTACATTTTGACTCAATCAGAGATGTCGATTTTAACTTGGTGTATACATTTTTTTCTCCTGCTGATCTTGAGAGGGGAAGCTACTTTCCCGCGAAACCGGGGACATCTTATATAGTTGATTACCTTCAGTCAGCAGAGCTCCTTGGTCATGCCAGTTGTCTCGCTTTTCTAGGCGTTATTTCCGCTTCCCTCAGAAAGCTGTTAGGGCCAGTTCTTGAATCTATCTGTGAACTGCAATCGCTCTGACGAACACTGAATCGCTTCGACCTCTCTCAAACGTCAGCATCGTTTGGTGTGAAACCCGGAGACGAGAGAATCTGCTGGGAGACGAGTTGTATGGAGGGTAGTTAATCTTCCCTCTTTCTCATTTCCTAACAGTCCCTTACGCATTTTATAGCGAACAATAGATTTGGGGTCGCTTAGAGCGCTGTTTGGGAGAACGCAGGTCTCGTCGTACACACACTTAAGAAAATATCATAGCCCTTGGTAAAATCTTTCAACTGGCGGCGACTTTCGGGTCTGAACGAAGAGGTCGTCGAGAACAAACAGGTCACGTTCCAAAGTATGGACTCATAATCCCCCTCAGATATGAAATGTTGTTCAGGAGCCCTAAGTCGCTTCATTGCGCGCAAACCAGCCACTTTTCAAAGCTCATTGACTCGATCCAGCGCTTTAAAGGCACAAGTGCCGATTTTAAAAAACTCATTCAAGTGACATTCGATTGCAGTTTGTAGTCGCAACTACAAGTCTCCTTACGCAAGCCGAATTTGTAGCATATTCCGAGAGGGCCTGGCTGATTTATCCCGTCCTATCGCTCAGCCCAGACGACACCTCCCCTAAGTTTCGTTGAGCCGCACTTAAAGGCATAAAAGGTAGTCTGTCTGAAATGGTAGCAGGGGTGAATAGTGGAAAGTGGCAAGAATGCCAAGTGAAACGGTCAAAAGAACCTGCGAAAAAGGCCTTTGTTCTACACGATTAGAAAGAAATTTTGGACGAGTTACCCATTGGCATCGTGCCAATAACCGCTACGGTAGATAAGGCTGCGTACTCATGTATTCCATACTGCATCGCATCCCCTTCACATCAATCAATGAAGCGGTAGGAGCATCAGGATTGGTCGGTATTTGTGGCGGGCGGGCGCAGTGGGCGTCCGGTCGGTATGTTGCAGCTTGATAGGGCGCTATAAGGGTACCTTCCCTTGGAAAAGGCACCATGCAGCGCTTGCTCAGAGGCGCCGAATTCAGTCCTGCTAGGCATACTACTTCTGCATGTCTTAGAGGTTCATCGTGCCAACTGCCTTCAACGTCAAACTGAGTCATGACAGCCAACGTCCCATGTAGTTTATTACGCGAATTTATCTCAGAAAAACTCGACGCAGAAAGGAGCGAAAAGTCAGCAGCCAAAAAATTCTCTCACGCTCGGTAAAAATGTTCGAGCCAGATCGACCCCCTTCTCGAAGTGGCGAGTAGACACGACCCTCTCCCCCACCCTCCCAACGGGAGTCTCAACATAACCTTACGGATAGCCCACGTGAAACAGGGAAAATCAGCTATTGAAAAACATCAAAACATATTCGGCCGTATACGCCTCCCACTGGAGATTCCCTAGCCTATGACGTGCCCTGCTTGACGTTCATTATTCTAAATTTCTTAAATAATAAACATGGTATGACAATGGTCCTCAAGGCATGAATTGGAAGATGTGAATGGACCACTGTCAATTTTTTTGAGTAGGGACATGAAAAAAGTATGGGCATAGGCTGTCATGATCCAACTAATTTCACGCCAGAGTGCTGGTCGAGTCTATTTCCTAAAAAGGCTAGCTGGATTTGTGTGCAATGTCGCGACTCGCATCATTTCGGCTAGACTCGCAATGTGTCATGAACATATTTTCATGATCTGTGAGTGATTTGTAATCACTCTTCGAATTACTCATTAAATTCTCCACCATTTTTAGAGACATTTGTTTGCCCATCTAGTTGTGGGCTAGCTCACTTGTTTATTTCTATTTCATTTAGGATAATGAGAGCTTTGTACGGACAGCCTGTCTCAGCACCGAAAGCAGATGGAAAGACTGAGCTTCCTCAGAGCAGTGTTTCCAGGGATAGCTTAGTTTCTAAGAGTGCTACACCTGCGGTTTCTCTTAAACCATCAGATAATACGAAAACATCTAGCGAAAAAACACTTCCTTCTATCACTCTCCAAGCTTCTGTTCCACCGAGTTCCATCCAACCACGTTGGGAATCGTGGAGAAATCCTAGTAGTCGTGAATCTGAGAAGCCAAGCAATGGAGGGACTGCTCCGTCTAGTGATTCATGGAGAAGTAACACCAGCGGTTCTTCGAATGCAACAAGCTGGAGAAGCGATTCTAAGGTGATTTAGATTTTAATGAACATTTGCTGTTCTTGGTACGTTTTGCACCTCTCACTGTCAGTATACACTGTTTCAAGAGTTATAAGAGTTATGTTGGCAGTCAACTCCTCTTTTCAGTCAGATCGCGGAGTTAGGTGCCACTATCCGCTAAGCTGGCAGCAAAGTCCCGCGGCATCTTTTTCCACACCGTTGCATATTTGTTTACTTCCTGCTCAATCGCTTCTCCTTAGTGCCATTATGGTGATCATTTATTCTCCATGTTTGATCTCGGGATCTCGGCATCTGAATACATAGATATTTGTTTTGCTGTGAAGTTCACCGTGTTAAGGTGGAACAGTTTACTGTATAGCGTTTTTACCAAATCGTCGTTGTCCACCTGCCATTTTTGTCGTTTTCTTCTCACTTCTTTAAATTCCTGACCTAAGCTGAATGACCAGCCGTCCTTTGAAAGTCACAAGCCAGCTGGTTGCTCGAACTCAGAGTCAAGTGCTCTGCAGAAAGTTGACGAGTTTCTTCAATTAGGTCGTTGTTGAGAATAAAACACGCAAAAGCTGACGAGAGAGGCGAAAATTTGATTTAGAAGAAGAAGGGCAGCCTTGTTCGATTCAACTCGCTTACTGTCCTACATTTTTGAGCGAATCGTTGACGGTCGTATACGGTAAATCGTTCAGCTTTCTATCAGTCAGTGCGGTTTTGTGGCAGGCTGTAGCACCATCGAAGCCATACATACCGTGCGTCCTCTGCTGGAGAAACAGAAACGAAGGCGACTGCGTCTAACTTTCCTGAACCTGGAAAAGGCACTTGATCGCGTTCCGCGGAAGGTATATGGCACGTCTTGCGACAAAATGAAGTTCTCGAGAAGCTTATTGAATGGGTGTGCATGCTGTGTTCAGCTCAAAGAGCCGCGTACAAACACTGACATCCAGGCGCATATCAATATCTGCGTTCTCCCCACTTCTTTTTGCGGTCGTCTGGATAGAATCTCACGAGATCTTCAGAAACCGAGTCCATGGACGCTTCTCTACGCAGATGATGTGGTGCTGGCCAGTGAAGATAAGAGCGACCTCGAGCAACAGGTGCAAGCTGGTCTGATCGCCTGGCAAAGTTCGGACTGAAGTTGAACATCAAGAAAACCGAGTACTTGACGACGATACGAAATGAGTCCGATTCCATTAAGATCAGTGGCATCGAGCTTACACATACACACAAGAATCTTGAATTATCTTGGATCAGAAAGTGTGTACCGCGCGTCCTCTTGCTGGAGAACCGACGGCAGCCTGGCCTCAGAGGTGAACTCAGCGTGGGTACAGCATGGGCGAATGACGCTCCATGACTGGAGTTATTTGTGAGAAGACGATACCGGAGCGCCTCAAATCGAAGATCCATACAACTATGGTTAGGCCAGTGAGTACGGTTCTGGCTGCGACCACAGAGGTAGAAGTTCGTGGTGGAAATGAAAGTGCTACGTTGGACAGCCGGTGTCACGCGTATGGATCACGATGGCACACGCAGTAAATTCGGCATGCTTTCATAGTTGATAAATGTGAGAATCTCGTCTCCGATAGTATGGCCACGTCTTCAGCACGAAGGTGGACAGTGTCTTCAGCTAGAGGTACTCGGAAAACGTCCCAAGCAACGCTGACTCGACACGCGGCACGCGGATTCGAAGATAATTGGCGCTCACTCAGATCAGGCATTAAATCGGGAGAAATGGCGTCACAAAATCTGAAGCAGATTCCGCCTCAGAGTGGGGCAAACCCTGAAGAATAAGAAGAGAAAAACAAGGAATGTAGGTGATACAATCAGATGGGTGCATAATATAACGTTAAATGAAGGCTTTTGAATCCATGATTTTAGTTTAGGTAGCAAGTATTGTATCAATTTTCAAAGAGCTGCATTTACCTCGAGAGTCGGAAGGCGACATGTATCGGGAAATTGCTCTATTGTGTTGTATTGGGGTAGTTTCTTTCTGGGGAAACACGCTGAAACTAGCCTAATGGAAAAGAGCACTTTTCCACGTGGGTTCGAAAGTATCGAGACATTCCAATGTTGGCAACGACGACTTTTGAGAAGACAAGCAATAAACAGCTCATTTTTTTGTTAAACTAAGCAATGAAGACAGAAAACGTGACTCATACTTCTCTCAATATACTCACCTGTTTCTTAGTTGAATTAATATTCAATATTGTGTAGTGCTGGTTTGGCAAGGTCCGCATAAATTTTCGTCAGAACACTTTTACGAGCACAGTCCATGATTATCTCCACTTGTTCATAACAGATGACCTCTTCATGTTCGAATTTCTTAGATGGGTTTGATGTAACAATTTGCCGGTAAGAGTGGGAAATGTACGCGAATTTTTCGTGCAGTTTTTGTAACTCGTGAGTGAAGGGATGCGGCTTGTGCAAGTCGCGGCGCGGTTTGGCGCTGGCCGGCGGCTCGTTCTTCAGGTTGGTTGACGGGTAAGCGACAACAATGGTAGAACCGGACTGAAATGGAATTTTATGACAGTTCTTCGCTTGCGCGAGGAAAAACGAGAAAAAAACGGTGAGCGCGTCAAGTCGATTCGTGTGAACACTATTCTTTCGCGCAACAAGACTGTTAATTTGATCTTTTAAACTTCATGGTATTTTTGTGTCATAAAACAAATCTGATGATGTATTTGACTGGTATACTCGAAGTTTTTAGATAAATATGATGTCCTTTTGCTCATTTCTCACAGTTCCATAATAGTTCGTCGAAAAGATCATATTTCTTGATTGGTGTTTGGGACACTTTATCGCTGCTTGCTACTTCCATTATTTGCTCTGAGTTATTCGTCCTTACATTCCTCAGAATAAGTGCTTGAATGGTTGTATCTTTCCGGTGAATTTCCCAGATTGCAAGGTTTTGGCGAAACGTATGAGTGTCATTGAATGTTGAACACATAAAAGAGGCGCCAAAATTTATTGCGAAAGACTCAAAAGATTCAAAAGAATCCAAAAGTTTTCACAAAAATTTTTTATATTGTTTATAATCTTTCTTCTTCGAATATTTCGGTGCCTAGCACCTTCTTCAGCGACCTGAAATACTACAGTTAGCCACCTCCACCGGAATGGCTTGAATCTTCAGGGTGCTTCTGACTCTGACCTCCAGTATCCGCCAGTATGCCGACGCTGCTCCTTGCGAGTGCCGCGCCTTCTAGTGGTAACTGACTGACCCTACCCGTTACCCTGCTTAAATAGTGAGGATGCCTAGTGAGTGCTTCTGCATATGATAAGGTGTAGGCACGAAATTTTTACAGAAGAAAGAAAGATTATTACAATATAAAAAACTTTTGTGAAACTTTTTGGATTATTTGATTTTTGAGTTTTCGCAATTAAATTTTGGGGGGCTCTTTAATGTGTTAACATTCAGATTGTGGCTCAATTGAAGGCTCCGGAGCATTCTACTTTATTGAGTGTCATCGATTTATCACTGCAGGATGTTCATAAGCGGTGACAGTGTGACATTTGTCTTATCTTTATTGATGGATTTACAGAGCGCAGCAGGAAGTAGTTCGCTGAAGGCGCAAGCGCAATTCACAAGCCAGCTTCCAGCATAGCTGGTGGTTGGGAGTCTCGAAGGGGAGCTTTCCCCTCAACGTTATGAGGTATAATTTTTTAAATCTGGTTAGAGAATAGTAAAGATAAAAATCGATCTATCCGAGACTTATATTAATTGTGATAGTAAAATTTTATCTTGAATATTTTGGAAGCAGTAGCACTTCATTTACGTAACAATAACATACAAATTCCAAGGAGTAGGAAGTTACAAGGGTAGTTTATGAGAATACGTTCCATTGATGCGGCGCGATAAGTTCTCATCTTAGGATAGTGATTGATACCGGTCTTTCGTTACTTCTGTTCAGTTGTTTGTGGAGGCTACGTTGTTTCATGTTCATATCTCAAAGAATGGACGATAGTTGACGTATTTATTTTTCCATTTTGGACACTGTGTCGTAAGTCACGCGTTCACACACATTAGCCAAGTTGCGTTGAGGACGATGATACCAGATATAAGGGTACTTGGTCAGTTTTGATCTTGGAAACTGAAATGTAAGGAGAAGCCTTTATTCGACTATCAGTTTACCAAGAATTAATAATATGGGAATCGTAAAGACACGAAGTGCTGTTGCTATTTGGATTAAATACAAGGATACTGGGGTGGTTCTGGCGCCCGCGACGGTCGTAGAATTCGAATTACACACGAAGGCTGGCAAGTAGTGATATGAATTACAAAAGATTTCTGTTTCAGGTCTCAAATGATATACGTGCGAGGGGTACGGAAACAAGTAGACCTGTCGGCCCGATGGATCTCCCGAGATGTCGCTGCCCAGCACTGAGAAATGGCACCGGTTGACGTGGATTCAGCGCGATGATATGTTCTTGCATTTTTTTTGCTTTGTGTAGGAGGAAATTCTGGTTTAGCGTATGTTTTTAACCGTTTTGCGTTGTGATTTGTGTGGTTCCGTTCTGATGTTGTTTCTTGTGGTTCTACTTTACTAAGGCCTTAGGCGATTCTAACTGCGTATGATAGAGGTCCAGCATGAAAGAGATGCGTTGGAGCCAACGCTGTAGGTGGCAAGAGGCATGATTCAGTTTTATACGTTTTATGGTCATCAAGTTTTTCAGCGATAGAGCGATAGTTATTTGTTAGTCAGTTTCAAAACCCTAGCGCAACTGTGAGTATCCAAACGTTCATGTCCCGTGCATTTATTGATAAGTTTACCTAGTGTGTTCTTCACAACACACATGACGAGAGAAAACAAACTGTACTGACAGGGACCTTAAGTCAGCATACTGGACGGTGCACGACATTATGAACACTATACCGTCGTTCTTGTATTTCCTCTAGCTTCCAAAATTGAGCAACTTTATTGAAGGCCTACGTTTCGGCGTCTTAGCCTTCGTCAGGGCCTGAAATGGCCAAAAAACATTTAGAGATCCTGCTCGCTCAAACATTTCAACAATACTCAAGTAAGTAACATACCAGATAATCAGCCAAACGATGGTATCTATCTAAGGCGCGAAAGGCTATCTTAATTGCTTGATCTTTAGGCCGCGTGGGACAGCGGAGATGACCACTCTGTGGATGCTTCAAGCGGTGGAATTAAGAATTAAATCTTCAGCAGGTCTCAGATTCGCAGAACGGAGCTTTGGACTCCTCTGGAGGAGTTTGAATTCCTTACGCAGACGCGTTAGAACTTCAGCCCCCAGACCGGCCACATCGGATCGCACGACCACAGAGGTGGCACTAACGCAAAAGCGGGCCCGTCGCAAGGACGGAATTGCAAAACGGGCCCCGTTGCGCAGGTCAATGTCAGTGCCAATTTGCACAAGCCAGTGAATCAATCACGCCAGCTGGCACATATATAACGGAATTCAAACGGGACGTCATCATTGTCAGTGCCACTTCTTGAACTGTACCGTTGTTTGTCTTACGGCGGGTGATCGGCCTCGGTGGTCACCAAATCTGAACGCAGTTCACTTGCGATGTAGCGTGGAAATTGCTGAGCGCGCTCCATTTATACGACCGTCTTTCAGTGTTTTAATTAAGTAGTAAATATTGAAATACATGCAAAGTAAGTGAAATGTCATTATGTCAGTTGTGGCTGAGTTACATTAGAATGCTGCAGTTGCGGCAAATTAAATGGTTAACTACAAAATAAAAATACTCGAAAAGGAAGTGGAGAATAATATCAGGGCGGAACACACTATTTTGGATTGCTGTATCGTAATTTGTTGTATGTAATCGTTGTTGAGTCGAATATCATTCAAATACACAGTTTCGTATCAATGAATACAACTTATTAGATAGCGTTGCATGATTGGTGATAATGGGCACATCAGGATCGCTGGCCTGAAAGATGATTAATTTCATCAATAAATTAAGACGCTTCAGATGTATAAATTGTGGATAAAGCATGTCAAGATTCCGTTAAAAAAAGAAAAATCCGACATTCGCAGTCACATTACGCACGCGGTGCAGTTACGCTTGTCGCAGTACTGAGGTTCGCACCTTGTCGGCAGCTCACCCCATTCTGAGCGTCGGCAGACCGTCAGCGACTAGGATCAAGGCTTGATAGATTATCTAGCGTCTGCCAGGCGACCAGCAGCAGATGATGGATAGAAGAGTATGGAGTGGACAGGAAAGTGCGAACTGTCGTTGCATCCACTCTTATCTGCTACGTCTGCAGGCTGATGACTTGACTCTGCTACGGTACTCTCTTATCAAACAGGTCTGCTGCTGACCTATCTCGATTACTCTAACCAGTCCTGCAACAAACCAGCTGTTGCTAGCTCTCAATAGCGGGCAATACTCTAAACAGCCAATGTACAAAAAGACCTAGCGCCCCGTACTTGCCACTCTAGAGGTGACGACTGCGTCGACTATACGCTATGAAAGTCCTCGGACAATAACAAAGGTATACCTACGTACTTTGTAGCTTCTTATTTGACGCCGGTTGGACGTGTGTAGACGCTGTGCAAACGGAGATAGATCGCGATTCATATTTTACATTCCTACTCGTGACTGGCTGCCGGCTAGATCGGAACGCTGGTGGATGATGCTGCCGCAAAGTATAGATGCAGCACGTATTTTTGGTCGTTTCATATGCAGAGGAACGAAATGTATGGTCATCAGTTTTGAGTATACGGCAGACGTCGACGTCGCGTAATCGCAACAATCTGCAAACACCGCCTGCTTGAAATGGAGCTACATGCAATGGCCAATCGTTGTAGGGAATCCCGCACAGGGGGAGGGGGGGAGGGTTATTTGGCAGCCAGGAGAGTGAGAGGGCTTCACGGGCGTTGTAAAAGGTGGGGGGGTGTAGGATTGTGTGCTTTATTAACGGAGACGGTGTAGTCTCGTTGGCGATCAGTTGGCAGTAGATATAATACAGCTGTAAGACGATGGTGGTTCATCATGTAGTCGGGATGGGGTTCTCCGGTGCGGTTGTGGTAGAATGCTCATTTATTTATTTATTTAATCTGCGCCCAACGGACGCGCCACGGTCAGTCAACTGATAGCGAGTGCTGTAAGTAAAACATGGGCAATGTGAGTAAGAGAGAAGCGAAAGAAAGATAAAAAAAATTGAAATAAATAACACAAGCTTACAAACAGGACGCTGCAACCGAAAACTCGGGGAGAACAACGGTACCTATCGTAGCTGAGATATTATAAGTAAACGAGGTAAGGAAAGATTTTTAGGAAAGACCCCGTAGGGAAGAATTTGGTAAGCTGACAGGTACTACAAGAACGTGCACTTTTGATATTTAGTGTGGTTGGTTTTACGGGACAAGGGTTATGAGTTACATATTTGGAGAGTTATCAGCAGACATCATTCATATTAGGAAATATTCAGGGAAGCATGCATCAATTCATGGACCGGCTTGTGGGCCTACACTGCCATCTATTAGGCAGATGCCCGCCGCACTTTCGGGGTGCATGGGAGACTTACCAGAGGACTCCGAAACACGGGTACGGCCGACTCCTACGTTGGAACCCACGGCCAATGTCTAGTTGAGCGTCAAATGAACAAGCCACAGGATGATGCGTTGAGCCGAGAGGATATCTTTACTCACATACTAACAGGCGATGTGGTGGACTACTCGTATTGATTCCTCACAGCAGCATCAAGACAGGCTTTTGGAGAGCGAACTTCTGTGCTGGTAAGTCTGAGGGGCTGGAACACATCAAGAGACAGCAAGAAGGGGCAGCCGAAATAATTCCGAGCTAACAAGACAGTGACGAGTGACGATACCGAAATTCAGGAGATATCAGGTAGCATAAATTTCTTATATGCGATCTTTTTGATGTGTTTTTGATCTGTTCGAATGGTCCAAGGTCCACTACAAGAAGGAATCGACTTCGATCCAGCTTAGCCGTTTATGCGAGTATGAATGACATGAAGCTCTTAATTCACGACGCCACTTGCCCATCCTGATGTTGTGGAAACGGCATGTGCCTCGCCGCCCGAAGTTGGTCTAAACGACAATATTTAGAAGGCTTGTTGCGTAACTCGCCCTTTAGTAGTTTGAATGCTAAAATTAAATCAGACTGAATGCGTCTTCAAAAAAGGCTTCTTAAGTCAAGGTTTTTTAAAGACAGCTCCCGCGATAAAAGTGTCATGGATATCAATTATGAAACAGTAGCTGATAAGTAATCCCCAAAGAAGAAAACAAGCAAGAAGCGTCCTCAAGAACAACATAAACAAAATCGCTCCCTCACAGTCACACCTCCCTGCGGTCTCTGTGCAACCCCTAGCTCACAAATCTCTCTATCACATCTCGCAGTAGTTGATATCATCCAGAATACAAAAGAAAACAACAAAAACGCAGAGGAAAAACTCTTGGAAGGAAAAAGAAATTTTAAAAACTCGGTGTCCGAATTTGGGGTTACGGTAGCGCACATTTTAGTGTAGTGAAGTGCGTCGAGCTTTGCGTCCATTCGTGATTTTACGGGTTTCACCTTGCGAAATGGGTTGAGTTGAAGGGTATATGCCCCTAATGGATAAAATGTAATTAAGGAGAGCAGAATCATTCATGAGCACGAGCGCGGAGCGAAAAGGGCTGTAATGCTCTCTGGGGGTGTCTCAGCTAGATGGAACTATAATGGTAAGCAACTGAACAGTGACTTTGCTTAAGCTTCGTCATTGCAGGATTCGCCCACGTGCGCGCCGGATATATAAGATGCCGTGTGACTCATACGGGGTCTTCGCCTGCCACCGCCAGCCGCACGACCGGATGCGGCCACCCGTCTGTCGTGCCGTCGCCGCCAGCACGCCGTCACCTTATTCAGCTGTCTCCCCATATTGGGGGTGTACTAATAAAGATTGAGTGGTATTTCGTTTGTTTACTTGCAGTAGTAGTGCAGGAGAGGTCTGAAGGGATAGAACTCAGGCCCATACATTACTCCGGTACAGCGAGTGACCCGACCCGGCGACGCGACTTCAGGCATGAGGCTTCTCCTTTCGCTTCGCTTTCTTTCAAGTAAGTTTCTTGGTATTCTCCTTTTTTTTCTTCTAATTGATAAGTTTTCTGACCTTTTCTTTTCTAGATATTGTTAGCTGTTTTTTTTTCTTTTTCTCTTTTGGGCGTAGTTTCTTTTCTGCTCTTTTGAGCATCTTTCTGACACTATAGATAATGGCCGGACGGCTCTCCTGTAAGGGCTCTTCGAAGCACATGACAGGAATACAGTCCCTCGCCAGCACTACTCCTTACAATAGCAACTTTTTTTCCCCTTTTTTTGGCCGAGTCGGGGCGAGTTTTACGGTAAGTTGGAACTTCTCATGGGTTCCGATATGGACCTTTTTTTCTTTTGGTTTTATACGGGCAGCGAAAGACGACGGGTTGTTGGGGAGGTTAGTTCGCTGTCTGAGGCCGGGGGCGCCGGATTCTTCACGACGGCCTGCGGATCGGAACGTAGGGACGGAATTTTGTTTTTTTTTCGGGGGGGGGGTGTCTCGTTAGGAGGACGCCTTACAGGTTCTTTGTCGGCTGGACGTGGAATACATGGACGAAAGCAGGTAGGAGGCCAGTGCGGAAGGAGCACTAGGGGCAGGCCCCTTTAGCGGCAAGCGTTTTGGGAGAGCATGTAAGCTCGCCCGGGTTGGCGGGTTTGCTAGCGTAAGCGACTTTGATTATGGGTCGCTTTCGAAGTGCACTTTGGCTACCCAATTTTGTGGACGAACGGTTCACATATGGAAAAGCGAAGTTAGACGTTTTTTTTTGGCTTTGCTTCCAACAAAAAAATTTTTTTTTTCTTTCTTTCTTTTTGAGGGTTCCCGAAAAGGATCTTTCCCCTCTAAGGACAATACGAACAACGTATCCTGTCCTAGTTACCTTAGTTCCAGTACCCAGGGACGACTACGGGTATCCTCATAACGTGTTGTTTTTCTTCTGGTAAGTTCATGAGGTAAATGCGCCGTCACTTGCGAGCGCTCTTTTCGTTCAGCAGTTTACCTTCCTTGTTTTCTCTTCTTTGGCGCCACGACGGTGGAATTCACACATTTCGATTCGGGCTGACTCTCAGTCAAGCACCAGAAAGCTCTCCTAGCTCTTGCGCATGTTGGCGGTCGCGCTTTTTAGCGTTTATCGCCGCTTCCATCTGCGCTCACGTATGATACTTATGGCTGCCGTGGCGCGGCAAACAACTTTTCCCAGGCATGCCTTTCTTTGTTTCCCCTACTACCGTACGCCCGCAGCTTTCTTCCCATAACATAGCGATGGAGCGTTTCCTTAGACATGGTGTTATCTTCTATCCCAAACATCCATCATCCCACCGCATTCTTCTTACCAAAGACATTTCTCCCCCTCTCAGCATTTCCAACCGACCCCCGCCTTCACATTCCACACGCCCCGCGCTCTCGGGGGCCTATATAACGGTCGCTGTCAGCGGGTGGATGCATTCATATCTTGTGTCATGCCCGTTACTCGTAGCAATGGCTAAAGTCGGGCATCGTTCATCTACTGTTATGGGTTTCTGCCCCAACCGTCTGACACTAAGTCCGCCAAGCCGGAACCCTTCCCTGGGGCCGTATTCGACTTGTTCGACGACTACTCAGACGATACTCCTCTTCTCGGCCGGGACGCCAAGCTGATTCGCGACGCTACAACATCGGCGTTAACACAAGTCTGGAATGATTCCTGCGCCTCTACCGCGCTGCTGACCCGCCGGATCAATGAAAACAACGAGGCCCTCAAGGAAAAGCTCAGCGAGTCCTTCGCGGTGGTGGGCCGACGCCTCGACTCACTGCCACTGTTGCCGTCGGTGGCTATGTTCCAACCCGATTACCAATCCCGAATCACCCCCTTCACTGGTCCAACCGAGAATGGAGTTCCAATTCTCGATCTGGCTTCGGCGCTTAGAGGACATCATGCGCCATGCGCCCCACTCCCCTCACGGCAGAACACAGCAAGGCCACTGTCCTGGATCGTCGACGGATGGCTGCCAACTAATCGCCGTGCAGCGCCGGCTCTGGCTGCACACAGTGTTTGGGTCGGACCGACAAGGCACCCATGACGTTAACTACTGGCCTTGTGCAATAGCTTGAGAGCGCGCTCCCCCGAGTTACGGTTTGACGACTCCTTACCACAATGAACACTGAAAGCGGGTGGGCGCGGTCGGTCCGTTCCTACATTGGGTCTGCTAACTCCTAACGTTCTCCTGCGACGAGGGTTCGGCGGAGGGTCGTCTTTCCACGCCGGGATCAATCCATTCGAAGGTGGAGCTCATTCGGAGACTTACCGTCAACCGGAGCACCACTAACTCGCCATTCGTCGGTCACGGCAGGTCGATCCAGTCCGAAAGAAGACGAACCCGGAGCCCGCTGTGCGCGCCTGGACGCGCGCCAACGGGAACCGATCCAGTGTTCACTCTTCTGGCAAACGACAAGGTGTTCGAGACCATCAGTGACCCGACTTTACCCACGCGCGCCAACGACATCCTCGAGGCAGTGTATGCCAGTCGTCTCGCGTGTTCTCGGCATGCGCTCGACTACTCCGCCATGTCCGACGCGCACCATTCAATCTCTATGGGTCGTCGAACTCCCTACGTCTTCGCGATGACCAGGCGTACGCTGTGCACCTCGGCATGGCAAGCCATCCCATCTTGGCCATACAGGCTGCCTTCGGCGCCGGCAAAACAGTTGTCGGAGCCCTCATCGCAGCCCGATTAGCAACCGCCGGTCAGCTCGTCGTCGTCACCGCCACCACCAATGTGGCGATTGCTCAGTTCGCCGAGACCCTCCTGAAGTCTGGACGAGTTTCGCCATCTTAAGATCTTGCGTTTCGTCGCCGACTCGGCGCTCAGAGAGGGGGCACCGACCACTCCGGTCGACCTTCATCACGTGTTGCGGGGCCTTGTGGCCAATTTTTCTGACAAGCTCGATGCAAGGGAGACCGACCTTCTTAGCCAATACACCCGGGGTCGCGCCTTGGTCGAACAGCTCCTCTTCAATCCGGAATCTACAACTTTATCTCTCCGATGAAGAGCGCGAGCGTGTATCCATAGCCGAGATTGTTGAATCGGAAGCTCTGGAGGGATGCGACTGAGGTCATGATGCGCGTGCGATTCCCGCACGTCATCTATATCACGACTGCCTCTCTCCTGAACTCGACACGGCCCGGAGGACTCTTTCCAAACGTCATCTCGGCATGCTGTACTATCATCGGCGACGAAGCGTCGCAAATCCCGGAGCCAGCGTTTGTGGCGCTGCTGTCCGATTCCGAACGCGCAGATATTTCAACATCGCGACGTTAATTGCAAGCTCGCCCTCACATCCGCTGTTTCAAAGAAATCGTCTCAGGCGGCTCGTTTAGAGAGCGAGGGAGTCATGGTACAGTGCTACACGAGCACGACGTGCCTCTTGGGTTCTCCCTTACGACCTTCCAGCGGCGCATCCGCCGCCGTACCTCGATCTACCTAACCGGCTCGTCTATAACGGCACGTTGGTCAGCGGCATCGACGCCAGGCAGCGTCAACTCCTGACACGTCGCGTGACGTTGCCCAACCCTCACATCCCCTTCCTCTTCGTGAACGGTCCACGCCGGTTTCCCGCGTTTCCCCTCCATGTCTCATTCCAACGAAATGGAGGCTTGCTGCTGCGAAGAGCTAATTACGGCACTCCTCGCTAAGGGCATTCTGGGTTCGTCGATAGCGGTCATCACCTTCTACAAGGACCAACAGCGCCGCCTGGAGCAATTCTCCCGTCGCCTCCGCGTACAACTCCACACTGTGGATTCTGTACAGGGCCGCGAAATGGATATCGTCATCATCCTGTCCACTCGCACCACCATCGACGAGGAAACTGGCGAGTTCCTCGACGATATCCGCCGGCTTAACGTCGCTCTCACACGCAGCAAGCACGGCCAGTTCATTCTCGGCCATGCCCAAGCACTGGCCCGCCTACCAACATGACACATCTCCGTTGGTCTCGCGAGAATGGAGTGCTCATCGACGCGTCGTCTCTCCCGGACGTCTTCGCGTAAGGCTCCCCTCCCTTCTTTTCCGTAAGTATTTTTTTCGTTCTATTTTCATTTTTCTTTTCATTTTGGACTAATTCGATTCATTGAGGCCCTATTGTCAATTATTCTTCGGTTACTATTTTGTGGGTGGAATCGAATTTTGTGGCTTTTCGTTTTTTCTCTCTTCACGAGCTTCCCCCCCCCCCCGGGGCACTTACAACGTCCGAGGACGGACGTTTTTGGGTGAATTGGGGAGGTGTAAGCCTCTGGGTTGTCTAGTAGATGGGAACTTAATGTAGCTGAACAGTGAATTTGCTCAGCTTCGTCATTGCCAGGAATTCGCCACTGTCGCGCCTGATATTATAAGATTGCCGTGTGACTCATTACGGGGCTTCTTTCCTGCCACCCGGCCAGCCGCGACGCCAGATGGCCGGGCACCGTCTGGTGGTGCCGTCCGCCCAGCACGCGTCACGAGTTATTCACTGTTCCCCATATTTGGGAGTGTACTAATTAAAGATTGGTGGTATTCGTTGTTAATGCAGTAGAGTGGGGAGGTCTGAGGGATAGAACCTCTTGAGCTATTACGGCATGCAATTCCGATTAATGCCCGCCGCCCCAACAAAGAACAACTGAGCGGCCCTCCGTCAGAGGGCATCTAGCAAGTGGGCGGTCCAACTGGGCGGGCGTTAGAACTAGAACTTTCAGCGGCTGTAGCTCGCTAATCGCTCGCTGCGGAGTTGCGAGAGTGGGACAGTCTCTAGCTTGGGGGTTGGACTACTTGCACAAGGACGGACGACCATGTACTACTTGAGCGCGGGGGCTGTCTTTAATCGAGCTTGGTACGATGGCAGAGCTCGCGGATAGTCATTGTTCGGGAAGACTGTAGAAAAGAATCCCTAGTAAATGTTTTACAAGTTAGACGATCCTCTTAAAGCAGGGACAATGGCAACATCATAAGCATGTGAACTGTGGACCAAGGTGTGGGGTATGGGTAAGAGATAATAGAAGAGGAGAACTTAGGTAGAAAATCCACTCATGCATTCAAAGGACAACCGCCAATCAAAGAATATGGAGGCAAACATGTGAGAGGAGTGGAAGAAAAAAGTATAAATTCCTTCGATTCTGTCAAGTTGAGCCCACTAGGTGAATCAGTAACTGCGCTAAAGTGGCACTCTCGCTAAAAGTCGCTAACATCCAGTAATGTCATCAAATCTATTTTCCTAAGGGCCTTTTTGAAAAGTGACGTGTTCTCTTGTTGAATCACTTAATGGGTAGCTTGTTAAGCCAGACGGACGTACGGTAGAAAAACGAATTTCTGGAAGTGTTATTTTGGTAGCCAAAACGACCGAAAGATCTGGAAACAGAAATGTTATACGAGGGCCTTCTCAAAAACGACGGCTGAAAACGCCAAAAGGTAGAAGGTATAAGACAGGTCTCACCTTTTAGAATTCTGAAAGCGAGCACTAAGTCTGCTAAGGTTCGCCTATAGAGAAGGCTTCTCATGCCAAGTACTTTAAGGCGAGTACTGTAGGATGGCAAGGATCGAGGGTAGCTCGGATCAGGAAACGCGCGAAGATAGACCAGTTTAGTGAATGTCATCTGTACTTTCTCAAGTTTTAATACTACGTTACTACGTTTTTAATACTACGTTTTAATACTAATACACGTGTAGTAATATCATCAATATGGCAATCCCATGTCATTGAGCTTGAAACAGTTACACCGAGATCGCCGTGTTTGAGTTACAATAGATGACGAGGGAATGCTTTGTTAAAGAGAGTTCAGATGATCTTTTTCCCAAAGTGAGAACACAAGTTTTGTTGAAATTGAGCTCAAGGCCCCAATCTCTAGTGAATTCAGACATACGATCCACAACTTCATTCATCCGAGCACTCATGTTTGAAAGTCGCCGGGTTTGGAACATGTGAACGCTTTAATATCATCAGCAAACGCATAAATCTCGATATCTTTATCGAACGCGAGGGCGGCTGGGAGGTCGATTGTATATATTATAAATAAGAGCGGTGAAAGAACTCCTCCTTGGGGAACCCCAGAGGTGCAGTAGTGACTACGTGAGAAGGCCCCTTGAAAATTAACAGTGAATGATCTTCCTAAAGGTAGGACTTCAACCATTTCAAAAGGGAACCTCTGATGCCGACTATCTAGTTTGTCAAGGAGCTTAATATGGACCACTTTATCAAATGCTTTGCTCAAGTCGAAGTATATTATGTCGACATTTTTGGATTCACTCAAAGCAGTAGCCCACTTTGTGCGTGCATTCCAATAGTTGTAGACATGTGGATGAGTTCTTTACGAAGCCGAACTGTTCGCGCGGGATAATATGATATTTATCGAACCATGATAGTAGGCAGGACTTTAGGATTTTTTCCATCACTTTGCAAGGAGATGAGGTTCAGGAGGGGCGACGGATGTGGAATGGATACCCAGATTCTTTATAATAGCGGGGCACTTCTCCTGCAATAAGCGAAATATTAAATATATGGCAGAGAGGAGCTGCGAGTGCACCAGCAAACATTTTGACGTTGTTAGACTGTCTTGTTAAAAAAATAGCAGCGTAAGTCACTGTCGCGACAACAAATCCGTTGCGAGCGCGCACACGGTATTTGCAAATGTCGCGCGCGACGCCATGCTGGCCCTACCGTCACATACCCGCGATTCTTAATAGTTGCGAAGTCATAGAGAATGGTTACTCCGGCCTTCATGACAGGCGCTGTGCGACTGAGCCTGACCCGAGGAAATCACTCCTTCTCCCAGGCTCAGTCCTTAGCAGGGCGCTAAACGGCGCTGGTGTCGAAAAATGAATGCCATATTTGCGAACAGGGCATCGAACCTTGCTATGCAGGTTTGTTCACAGATTTCAGTGAAAAATGGTCTGATGCCAAGTTAGCGCCAAACTGCGCCAGGGCTGAAAATGAATTTCATGTTCGTGGTCGGGCACCGAATGGCCCCACTATGCAAGCCTCTGTACACTTGTTTTGGTGAGAAAAGTGGCGGCGCCAAAAGGGCGCCTATTCGCCGCAAATGGCGCCAGCGTCGAAAATGAATGTTGTTATCGTGATCGGGACATCGAGTTACCCGCACAGGCAATGTTTCAGCTAACCATTTTTCCCAGGTTTTGGGGTGGTAGTTATTGAATAGTACCGAAAAATTATTTTGCGACTGTGAGCGAGGCCAGTCGCGAACGCAACTAATTTATTAGGAAGTGCATCTTTTTTTAGCGCTGATTATGCTCAGAGTATAGATCTGTGTCTCTTTCAAAACTATCGTCCTGCAATGCTAATCCTATCGCAAGTTTCCTGCCATCTTTAATGGTTACTGTATAAGTGTACTGGGCTTTGGTCGCAATTACGTAACGATGCAACGATTGACGTGGTGGCTGGTGATTTCTCCGTCGATAAAATTTTCAGTTGTCTTTATGAGCTGGTGATCGTTATAGGGATCATATGTTTTGTTTATTTATAAGTAAGATGCAGCAAAAAGATTTTTGAAGGTTCAAAATGGGAACTCGTCCTCGTACGTTTTTAGCGCAGCAGTATCAGGGTGGTACGGAAGTATTCTTTCCACGGTATGATCGTTGTAGAAATTTTTCTTTATTTCTATGAATCTGTTACGATCAGCAAATGGATCACTGTTCAGTTCCAATACGAGAGACTTCAGCCGTGCGGCCGCTGCTCCTACATATAGAGGCGCTGTAGAATCGGTACGTCCTTAACTACATAGATTCATGTTTATTTGCATATTTTGCGGTGCATGAAAATTGTACATTCAGAATTTCGGTGCCTTTGGAGCAGAGAGGAAAAGGGACTATTCAAATGGTCGTGAAATGGATCGCACTTCTGACAAGTTTGTTTGCTATAAACGTTGTTTCCTTTTTGCTGGCGGCTGTATTGGTGATCAAGAGATATGAACCAATTTAGGCGTGGCTCGGGTCGTTATGATAGAAATGAAGCAGTCGGACGGAACGATTCAAGAGATGTAAGTTTTCGAACTGCAGCTTGGTTACTGCAATACGTAGTTATGATTATTCAATGCAATTCGAAGGGAGTGCAGGGCGAGACTGAGAAATAGTTCATTTTTATTTCATCTTTGCCCAAATAAATCTATGCACTCTTCAATACCCTCTCTCAGTGAAGACTTAGGGATGAGCTATTTGCTTCGCCATCGATCACGTGACAGCTTGAGCTTTTTGCCCGGTTCTGCTGACGTGACAGCTCAGGTTGAAAGGTAGCATGCCTCGAAACTTGTAAGTTAATATATGGCGACTCCGTGAAAAGGTGCGAAAGGCTCCGTGGTGCGTAAGTCACTTATCATGCGTGAGAAGGTGGAATGTGGGCGCAATTCGGCTCGGTAGGAGCATTTTGCTTGTTCCGCTCGAATCTTTGCCGGCAATAGCAAGCTTCGTTTACACTAGATAAGCGTCTAAGATCTCATCATGAACCAATGAGAGAAACTAGCGCATAAGGAAAATGCCCTCCTTCCCCCCCCCCCCCGCTAGCTGGACTGCGCCGAAATGTGCAAAGTTGCAGGTCGATGGGAGTGTGGCAATAGAAAATCATGCAGGCAAGGGAGCACAGAGAAGAGTAGGAAAAATTAGATGCGATACATAGGACCAAGTGGTCGTACGACAGAGTGGCGAAGTATGGACACAAGCTCATAACCCCGACCCGACGAATTTGCATCTCAGCTTCACACTTTTGAGCGCTCGGCCCTTTTCAACTGCATATTATCGACAATAATGGGATTGGTGATCAAATATGAGAATGTAGGTTGTGTACTTGGCCTGCTTCTGGACCTCACCGGGTTGAAGAATCACATATGCCGATACTTGGAATCAAAACTGCAAGCATGGCCTCACCAAAACACACCGAATTACAGCTTTACCCCAATTGTAGCGAGGGGTTCACGCTCGACTTTTCAATTTACAGGTGGGAAGAGGGGCTATGGAGGCAAACGGACAAGCATCGGATAGCAATGGCAATCGATACAGATATTTGGATGAAGGATGGTGAGGCCGCTGTCATTGCGTTTTAGTTGGAATATGATGTATCCCCATATATAAATCCTAATATTTACATATTTTAGGTACAGTGCGTACAAACCGCAGCCACCAACAAACGCCACCTCGAACTACTTCTCAGACAGTGTTCGTGAACGCGACTATCGTGGTACTGGTAATGGATACGAAACTCAGCCATCCACCAGAGCTGCACCAGATCGCTATCGCTACGGCAAAGGTGCAGAATCTGCTCGTGGAACGGGAATTGATACGGGGCCGTACAGCGTTGTGAATTCTGGTTTGTTTCCATCGTTCCATCGCGGCTCTTCAAGGCTTCCATACTATACAGATGGAGATCAAACGTGGGCAGTGGATCGCGCTATTATTAGTAGAACAATAATTAGTTAACGGCCGTATGTATGACCCTGATGTCACCGACCCCTCTCCGACCAGACGTAGTTATTGTCATTATATTATCAAAATCTCTACTACACCTGTTTTTGAATAGGTAGCATTCTTGAAGGTCTGACACCATTTCAAATCATTCCTACGTTCCCCTGGCTGCCTCACTGTATGTGCTTTGCGGATCTGTTCGTTTGCCGGTAAAGCGTTATCCTGCACTCTCTGATTTAGTAATGGTTTGTTCGCGTCCTCCAGTGCTATTACCATCTAACATTGGAAAAATGGCGAACCCTGTGTAGAAACTGAGCCCGTCACAAAAACAGCCTTTGAGTTTTGGTGGGCGGGGCTACTAATTAGGCGTCAGAACTGCCACTTACGAGGATCACAGTACTTTCATTGCTTACTGTGAAGCCGCGAGAGTGGTAGAGTTTTAGAGAGTGGAGGCCAGACTACTTGTAGAAGGAAGACGCTTACGAATTGGTTGAGCGGGGACTGTGTTTGACATATAACTCTTGAAAATTTTCAATGCTCTTAACTCTTTGGGGACAATGAACTTGTCAAAACATTAGGTATGGTGAAGTTCTCCCCACCCCTCCCCTTTGCACCCTTGAAAAAATGTTAGGAGCAAAAAAGGAAATATTGGTTGCATATATGAGAACGAACGCCCAGATTTTCCAGTGAGATTTTTTTTTAGGCCAGAGGCTTCCTTACCGTCTTACCGCTCTTAAACGGTTTGCCCACAGAAGCATTCTTAGAGGTCGCCATCGTTGCAAACTTGAACTGGTTTATCACGCATATTTTATGCTTGATTGCCTGACCAACCATGGAGCAGTATTCACAATAATATTAGGGTGTCCGGAAAGTTTTGAGAAAATTCGCTCATTTTATTCAACACATATTAACAACAAGAAAAGCGAAAAATCAGTAATCAAGATAGTGGCCCTTCTTAGCCACGACGTCTCTCTACCGATTGGGCAGGGCATCGATACCTTCCTTCCAGAAGGAAGCAGGCCGGGACGCAATCCATTCATCGACCATACGCTTGACATCCTGATGGTTGTTGAACCCGTAGCGTGAGCCTGGAGACTCCTGAAAGCATGGTAGTCACAAGGGCTAAGGTCAGGTGAATACGGAGCATGGGGCAGCCATTCGATTCCTAAATTCTCCAGCTCGTCCCTTGTCGCCTTCGCATGATGTGGCCGGGCGTTGTCCATGTCGATGTGAAATTTGCCCCGGTACTGATGTGAAACTGGAGCTCTGGACACCAGCTCTCGTAGTTGCTCAAAGAATATCGATGATGTTTCAGTAGTACCCTCATGACGAATCTCGTAATAAATACAGCCGGTGGAGCAGAAGAAAAACGAGAGCAAGTCCTTCTTGGCGTGGCATCCTCGCTTTGGAACGGGCTCTGGTTCCTATCCGGGTTTTCGTACGAGATCCACTTTTCATTCTGAGCAGTTATGAAACTCGCTCAAGTCGTCGTTCGTTCTCGATCGAAGAGCTTCTGGCATAGATCGACCCTCACCGCACGTTCCCTTGCGGTAAGAGACCGCGGAATAGTTCCGGGCAGAGCCGCGCGGAAGTCGTCCTCTCTAAGTCCCTCGAAATTTGTGCAGGATTGGTCCTCACAGAAGCCAGAACGATGCCAGTGTTGGAAGAGGGAGGGCGTCCGCATCGAGGTGCTTCATCGAGGCTAAACTCTCCCATTGCGAAGCGGTCGTACCACCTGTAGCAGGTTGCAAGAAAGGGTGCATTGCCACCCATCGACGACAGCGACTCATTCCTCGCTTGAGTGGCGGAGCGGCCGGAACGGTAAAGATGAAGTAGGATGCGTCGACTGTAGTGTCTGTCGCACATTATTCGATTGGTTACAACAAAGGCTAATGACGAAATGAAATATTGATCAGCTGCTGATTTGATCTACAGACAATCCTCTATCTTCCCATGTTTTGATCTACAGATTTGCTCATGGCCTTCGCGCGCTACGCTTTCTTCAAAGTGAGGCAGCGAAATTTTCTCAAAACTTTCCGGACACCCTAATAATTCAGTACTTAGAATTTTTATTCAGAAATAGTTATGGAGACTCGTCAACTGGAAGAAAGAGTGGCTGCTATCCAACGTGAGCTGGAGATGCTCGAGAAGGATGACGTAAGTCGCTGTACACCGTTTTTCAAAAGTAGATGCTAGAATGTGTCCGGAGTCCTGCGGAATTTGTATACGTCATCACTGCCACTTTTTACGAGTTCCTACACCATTCAACCCATCCTTGTCCTCAAATAATCCACACGACTTTATGACGTGCCCAGTGCCTCCACCTAGAATTTCCCCCACCACAATATGTTCTGGACTTCACGGTGACTTTACAAGACGATGCATTCATCCACCGCCAGTTGTTGGCAAAAAACCAGAAATATCCGTGCCCTTGGTTAAGTATTCCCGAATCGTCAGCACCGTTTGCTGCACATACACCATGTTCGACTTGCGTTTCAGTGGTTCTTTCTAATGCCTGCTTTAGGGCAGTCGCAGTTCGGATTATCGAAGCTCCAGAAGTGCATATCATGCGAATTCTTCTGGCCACTTACCATCATTGTTAGACTTCGCTCCTCCTCCGAATGCTGTTGAAAAGGCAAGATTCGAACGTGAAGAAGTGACTCTGAGAATGCGAGAACAGGATCTGAGGCGTCGCGAACAAGAGCTGATATATGCACAGCAGCGAGCAATACCGTGAACGAGCACGTGAGCGACCAGCACCGTCAATTCAATATGGACGCGTGGCACCTCCAAGTCGCCCGAAGAATGCTACATTCCCCAAGCAAAGAAGTTCATTTGGACGACGTCCAGCCACCTCGAAGAGAACCAGCGGAGTATCTTCACGGAAACAGTTACCAGAAAGAAGAAGAACCCTGAGGACTCAAGAAAAGACGAAGAAAGAAGTGAAAGAGAAGGCGAAAAAAGAAGTGAAATTGCCGGCGAAACAGAAGCGTGTGGAGAAACGGGAAGTAAAAGAAGAAAACGATAGCAAGAAGAAGAGGACTTCTGGAGCAGAAGGTTTCTCAGTTAACAACTCTTATTGTTTTATATACAGTTTGTGTTGTTTGCTTTATTTTTTCAAGATAGATAGTTATTTGAATTGGTGTTGTTTGTGTGCATTAACTACTTTTTATAGATTTATATGATTAAATTTTGACAAAGATTTTTCAGCATCGCCAAAAAAGTCTGATCATAATCGTACTACTGATGGTATGATAGAACAGATCCTTGGGAAGTATAGACGTGCCAAAGGCGATTCGCCGAGGTAAAGCAAAGAGAAGCAGCATTCTTATTTCGTGTTTATACGTTTCTTTTCTTTCTGTATTGTTCAAACGAAACTTTTTCACACTTTAGGTGACGACGTTCCGACTTAAGCCTTTACTCTTCAAAAACATACATGAAAGCACGATGTGCCGTTAACCAAACTGTAATTTTGCTTAGGGGAACGGGTTAGTCCAATCTCAGGTTCAGGAATCGCTGCAAATATTATGGAACGGGTACAGGGATAGAAGTCCGTGGGAGGGACTGAACTCTTCATCAGCTGCTCCTTTAGAAATGAACCAGCGAGATTGGTGGTGAGTGGGGTAATCATCCTGTCACAGCTCGTGCTGCAATGATGTCCATGGCCGTTCTTAGGGTTCATTGCTGCATGGGGTGTGACAGGACGAAGTATGCGTGACATGTGTTGACTAGAGGATAGGTGACACTACCATCTTTTCTCCCTCCCACTACTAAACTGCTTCTGGCTGTTTCTTGTAGAAGCAAGCTGCTGGAAAATCCCTCCCATCTACTTCCTTCCTGTACCTATTCCATTATATCCTCACGGATTCGCGAAACGCCTGGGACCAATCTAATCCCCAAGCCCACTTATCAGTTGGTCAATTGCTGACAGCAGTTCGCGTTGTTTTTGAAAGAAAAAGCCAACCGTTGTTGCCACAATGTATGTTTTTATTGACCTGAGGAAGGTATTAAGGTCAAAACGTTGTCACATGAAGAGGAAACGTGTTACATTTGAACAACACAGAAAGATATTAGAGGAACAGCGAAGATTAGAATTCATGTGTCCTTATTAGGTTTATCCTCTTGTTGTTAAGGTCACGTTCTCTCAAACAGCTGCTCGAGTTTTGTGATGTAAGTCTGCTTGGAGATGAGATCCGCGAGAAGGCAGGAACTTTCATTTCGAAGCCAGAAGAGCCTGCTCAAGATGACTATAAAACTCGCAGTAAGATTGAATGCGTTGCCAGTTCTTTGGAGAATCTGTTATTCTTCAAAGATTACTTGTATGTTTTTTAGCTTGTATAAGGACTTACAATCCCACAGTGCTGGGTCCCCTTGATCAATATGTACCGTTGGGTTTGTTTGAAGAAGAGGTAAAGATGGACGTTTCCACCGATAAAAATGCTCCGGATAAGGTGATTCTTCCGTTTGACGTGTAATTGCTAAGATTTTTTGATGACATTGAAGTGTGTCAGCAGGTCCGAGAAGTGGTATCGCGCATATACTAGCTGTTCTTTGCTAGTTCGCTCGGTGCAAGACTTTGGCGTTAAATCGTTAGGCGATGGAAGCAAGTAGATGACGTTCCGACGTTTATTTCATTTCAGTTTTGAGGACCTTTGAATGAATACTCTTTTTTACCAATACTTTTTTATTCATTTGTTTATCATGCACGATAGGTGCGCTACAATGTCAGCGAAACTGGTTGGGTTACAAAATGAGAAAGTCAGTCGGTATAAATAAGAAAAAACACATATACAGAAATGCAAATGCACAGAATTATGAGCCACCACAGAATTAGGATCGGGGTCAATTTTTTTTTGTTGAGGTATGGTCACGAACTTAAAGGTCCGTGGTATAGCTGCAATGATTGGCTCGACCCTGGTGTTATGAAAAGTCGGCTAAACAGGAGTGTTTGTTGATTCGGGATGTCCTGAACCACTCCCACGCTGTCATTAGCGCGAACATATCGGGGGCGGGGGGACGCGGCAGCGCAGCTGCGTCTGCTCTACAAAGTTGTGCCGCGCCGACTCTGGCCGTCTGCACTATGCTGAGCCTAACTAGAGAAAGAAAGAAGAACGAGAAACTACATAGAAACATAAATGGTTCAAGTCTAGGGTTCTGACCCATAAAACAGTGAGCACAGCACGATGGCTGAGGCGAGCGGTTGTCTCCAACGTCATTGGTGAAAGGGCTGACTGGGTGTGGCTTTCTCGCTGCTTTTCCACCAGTGACGCTGGCAACAAGTGCCCGCCTCCTGCAGCTCGGGCTCATTGCCTTTACACGAGAAGATGAATGTCAACGTTGTTCGACAATGTTGATTTTTTTGGTGGGCGTTTTCATACATGCTTGTAGCTCGTTGATTGAATGTTTTCAATTTAATTTAATTCCTTCTTAGGTCCTTGAGGTGCTCCAAGCAACACTTTCGGATGCTCCCAGGTCCCCCGTCGCATGAATTCCACGATAGTGGGATTTCAACGGCAGCTTCCGTTTAGCTGTAACTACTCTTGATCTTCATTCATCGTTTTCGGCGTTTTTAATTCCATTCTTGTCAGGATTACTCATTCAAGGGCATGTTTTCAAGAATCGGTCACCGTCTAGGTCTTATGAACTCATTCCAACATATTTTTGTTTCACTCAGCAGTTACTTCTTTGGAAATGTGGTGCCATTCCCGTACAGCTGAGTACCTCTTTTATAAGATTTGTTCTTGATGGTTCCATTTTTGAACCTCTGAACCAATAGGCGTAGCTTCTAGCATTCCTAGGAGTAGCAGGAAATATTTTTACCATCCACCTATTTTTGTGTAATATTTTGAAAGTAATCTGCAATTTTTGATGTGTTTTGTTTGCTGTTGCAGTGTTTGTCCCATAGAAGAAATATTTACCATCCACCTATTTTTATGTAATATTTTGAAAGTAATCTGCAATTTTTGATGTGTTTTGTTTGCTGTTGCAATGTCTATCCCATAGAACCTTTCTTTACGTATGAGGTGAACTTATGTGTCAGGTCTAGTATTATAATAATGTTTGTGAAGTGTTTTAGTAGTTGTGTCGTACAATAATATTTTCTTAATGTTGTTACACGTCTTTATCCAATAAACAATATGTTGTGTTTCTGTTGCGATTTTATCAAGCTTGTCTACCATGGGTTCTATCCGGATTTATTGAACGGTGTTAAGCGTGCATAATGTGGAGAAGGAGTTTTGTGCTGAAACGAATGTATATTTATTTCCAGTGTCTAGAACTGATGCACAGTGGCGTCGTTTTCTAATCCAATCGAATACGTGTCAAAGATGTCGGAAATCTGGGAAGGTTTGTTCATCGAATATTCGATATTTGTGAAGGTAATTTCCGCGACTCCATATTGCGGGTAGCGACGTTCGTTTAAGCCATTGAGTGGCTCTCTAGGGAAGAAAAATACAAGAATCATAGAGAATACCCCAAGTAGAGAATATCCTGGCGGCCTCATTGTGAGGGTTCTCCTGACCTGCTCATTCTAAGCTAGGGCGACCTCATTGTGAGGGGTCTCCTGACCTGCTCATTCTATGCTAACAAAGATATCCCACCGACTCTGACCCATCGTTTCTTATCGGCGTACAATGCTTATAGCAGTTGATAGTGAAAAAAACTAAAACACTGCGTAAAAACTGAACTGATCACAGAAAATAGCGCTATGGGTTTTGATGGGCGGGACAGCTAAGGGGCGTCAGAACTGCCACATGGGGACTGCAGCGCCTTCGCTATTTACTGTGGAGCCGCGAAAGTGGGACAGTCGTTGAGACTGCGAACCAGACTACTTAGGCTAGCTTGTACAACTTTGAGAAGTACCCTATTTTATATCATATGGGTTGAGGGTTACAGATTTTCAGTTAATGATCTAAGTTATATATTTACTTTTATTCGAGACACTTAACTAGTTGAGAAGCGAATGTAAATTTTCCTTGGTCGCCATTGCTATGCTAAACCATACAGAAATGTATGCAAGACGCACCGCCAACATTATATGCATGAAATATTCAACGATTTCAATACAAAGGAATCCCAATGCACGTTTTTCAAAGCTAGCAGGAGACATCAATGAAACCATAGAGTTCAGAACAGAACTGTGGAGGGATCATCAGATGATGTAAATCGATCAAAAGTATAGGTGTAAAATTATAGTTACTTGATGGAAACTGTTGAAATTGTTCATCAAATAATCACCTCATTTGTTCATCGATAAGTCGATCACAACTACTGATATGTTCATTTTCTTTCAGATATAGATCAGAGCCTTTAACACGATTGTTGAGACAGGATCCATCCTGATTAGAACCGCTTACACCACCGGAGAGCAAAGACTCTCTGAAACAGAGTTATTTAATAGGTTGTTTGCGCGACAGACTAGTAAGTCTCAGGCAGCATTCACACTTAGCGATGACGCGCGTCGACGCGCTGTCAAGCGCATCGATGCGTGTCACCACGACATTGAAAGCTGCCTTTGTAATAGCATCATTGTGATCTGTGGGTACAAAGACCTTATTCAGACCTTTGCAGTTGCTGTTTGCACATTGTCGCGTGCTCTGCGAAACTCCGTACCATAATCCCGTAAAATTTCGCGATGCCTTCGAAGGGTATGCTGAACCGCCGGATTCATCGCCCAACCAGCTGAACTTTGCGCTCCAACAACATCATTCATCTAAATAAGGCTGAACATGATGTCTATAGTTGGCCGAACGATAAGAACCCTAGACGTTCTCTGATTAGAGCCTGATATTTCTCAGAATGCGAGCACCGACCTCCTCCTCCCTCCTCTCTCGCTCGAGGAAACGGTAGTTTCGGTAAGAAAGTGGAGGAATTTCTGAGCCAAGTCCAAAAAAGTTGGTGGTAGTAACTCGCTCACCAACTTTTTCGGACTGGGGAGGGGGGGGGGTGGTCACACCCTAGAAATCAGATTGATAAGATTCATTTCCCTACAGCCGCGTTTATACTTTGCGACTGAGGAGACAGGTACGCTAGGAATCGTTGCCGATCGATATCTACCCACTCCTTTGAAGCGCAATCACCCTGAACATCGGATAGGCGATTCTACTCAATCGCTAGACCAATAACCACACTTTCCTCGTCGAGCAATCTAGCATTGCTGAGCGTTTTGAGTCGCCAAATCTCCTCAGTTGCAAAGTATGAACATTTCCTAACACTTGATTTTAATCAAAACCGTCCTAGACCCTTTACGATACTCCGACTTGCTACCTAGGCATCGCCAGCCACAAGGTCTTCCCTCCATACTGCTGACTACTCGCAATCCACTTTTGACATTAAATAAAAGAGAAATTAAATAACCTCATCATTTACGTGCGTGAGTTTGGTCAACAGTCCTTCTATCTCTTGAGTTAACGTATCAAAGAGTGCTTGTCGTGCGGATATCGACTTCTCATCGCTATCTAGTCGCCCTAAATCACCAAATATAAAAAACTATGATAAAAATAATGTACAGCTCAAAACTGCGCATTACTCATCAAACCTGCATGAGAATTCAATTTGTTCAGTGATACCAACTTCACATCGATACTGTTCTCTGCTGATCGTGCTCGTTTGCGCAGAGCTTGAAAGAAAAATTAAATGAGACGCTCTCACATATATAAACGCCAAAGAACAAAGAAAATGTTGACTGCATC
>MU938446.1:0-12298 GCA_036418165.1 Cooperia oncophora
AAAGTCTAGGTGATTTGCAGAAATGTGGAAGGAAATTCGCCAAGTGAACCATCTATGAAGAGAAAATGCCAAAAGGAACGTTGGAAACGCATTCGTCAGGCCTCCTCTAGCCTCAAACAACTGTAGAGGTAAAAGACCGAAAAGACCGCGCGCTGGGACATTCCCGTCGGCTGATTCCCAGTAATGAACCCTATGACTCTACAAGAGACATTGAATGCATCCACTCCATGATACTTGCCCGGGAGCATTACTTTTGGCTGAAGGCCGACTTGGAGGCGGAGTCTGGAGGCGGAGTTCTCGATGTACCACTGAAGCAACTTTGCCCTCAATCCTTTACCGTACAACTTTCCGCCGCGAAACTGGCACAGGGTTGTCCACTCCGGACCGCACTACCTTCCCACAAACTTCTTGCATTTTCATAGGTCATCGCGGACCGTTCCTTTAATGGTTGCTGCCGTGAAGGGAACCACAATGCCCTGCCCTCTGGCTCTACAGTGTCCAGAGAAAAGTGGATACCGTGTGGATGAGTTCATGGTACACTGCGACTGACACATGGCCAGATGCGTGCAGGGTTGGGTCCTGGTGCAGACGCTGGTACGTACCCCGCTGGCAGCCGCTACTTCATGAGATGCAACGCTTCCCACGAAATCTAGGAAGTAGCGCCCCATACCCCTAGCGGCTCCCATCGAACGATTGCCTCACACTTTTCCAGACTGGCATTCTTCAATGATACAGAAGCCCATGCACGTACAGAAAGCCTCTTCATACACGGCCCAGACGTCGCGATTAGGTAGAATGGTTTTTGACAGCTTTCTGGCCGATGGCGTCAGCGTCGCCACCTGCATATTCCCATTTCTAAGCTTCTGAGCTCATTAATGATTGAAAGGAAGTTTGATTTCATTTTCATGCGATTCATGATTGAAGAAAATGAATTCTAGGAAACATTAATAGCTATTCTGTAGACCAAAAAAACTCTCTTGAATATTGCATAAGCTTGCAAGCTGCAGACGTCATCAGCAAATTGGAAGCCATCATAAAAACTCCGACGAATTTATTGAGAGACGTAATCCATAGAATATTTATCTGAGTAAAACATACCGTTGCCAACGAAGAATCTGGGATAAATACCACAAAAGTGATACAGTAAGTGAAGAAAGCTCGCAGAAAACCAAAGAGCAGCAGCAAAAATATTACCATTCTGGAATTTTACTAATTATATTATCGAAGATATTATTATTCACAATTAGTTGTTAGTTGCCATGGAAATAGCCTTTTTTGCTAATTTTTTTTTTATTTACGACCTGCGTGAGACAAAGGTAGCCTGATAAAGTAGTCACGAATGAGAATGGCATAAAAATTGAATTTAATAGAAAGAGAGAAGATGGAGATAAACAAATAAATGAGTAAACATATAAACAAGTAGTGTGGATGAAATGAAGAAGAAATCCTCACCGAAAATTTTTATGCAGACCGGAATGATTGAGGAGAATGTACAGGGAAACGATAGTCAGAACATTTCCTATTAAGTAAAGGACCAACCGCAGAATCAGTGGAAGTGGAATCATCTGAAAAAATAATAGGTACAATAAAAAAAAGACATTATGGAAGGAAATTCAGAAGAGGAGTAGTACAGCGCAGGAGAGATTTCGAAGGGAACTCACGAGTTTGGGAAAGAGGTAATGGAGTCGCGAAGCTCAAAACAGCACGAAAGGTAAAGGATATGCACGGCGAGGAAAGCTACGGAATCTCCGCCGAGGAGCACCCAAATCACTGTAAAAGCCCCATCGAATCCCTCCACACATAGTCTTTGGAAGGAACAAATATCGCCGAGTCTGCCGTATTATTTATTTATTTATTTATTCATTTATTCTGTAGACATGTTGAAGAACATGTGAGTAGAATTAGGAGAACCACAATTTCTGATGAAGCTAGAGACAAAAAATTAAACAAACACATCAATATGAAGCTAGAGTCAAAAAATTAAAGCAAACACACATCAATACTTCTCTTGAAGGTTACATATTTCCGCGGAAAAATACTTGCCCGTAAAAGGTTATTAAAACCTGAGCACACTCTATTACAGAAAATCTTTGATCTGATTTGAGTTTTCGCCACTGTAGTATTTTGATCTATCGATGCTCCTCTTGTGTTGGACGGTAACATTATCTACTTTTATTTTTACCAAATCTTTCAAAATTTTGAACTCCTCATGGGTAGGTCATATCTCTTCATTCTCCATTCATGATGTGTATTTTGTAAGACATATTAAAGTGTTCCTGACCCTCGTGGAATATTAAGGTAACTTAGTCCTGAACATCTAAGCATTAGTTTGCGAGTGAAATTGTTCTGTACACTTTCGAGTGCATGGAATATCCTTTTTTAGATAGGGACTGAAAACAGTGGTCCCACCTCTAATATTGGACGCATATATAGCTTAAGGAGGCTTTAGCTTATAGCATATAGATATGAACGAACTAAATGCTTGGATCTCTAGTCCGAAGAGCTTTAAATAAGTTATAAGTTCTTCTAGTACCTTTAGCCATCAGTAACTTGCAATGCTTGCTGAAACTTAGATTGTAATCATAATGAAAACCAAGATCACGAACTTCCCTTACGGAACTGAGCCTTTCATTCTCCACGTAATAAACGGGATCACAGGCGTGTAAACCTATACGCATGACCTGTGTTTTTTTCCGCAGATAGAAGAAGACTATTAGCTTTAGACCATTCAACAATTTTATCAATCGCATGTTGAAGAGAAGAGTCAGAATCAATGTCTTGAACAGTCTTGAATATTTTGATATCATCAGCATAAATATAACAAGAAATGCCAAGATCACGAAGCTCATGGGTAGGTCTGCAGTAAAAATGTTGAACAGAACAGGAGAAATCACACTCCCTTGTGGAACACCACTGCATGCTGCGCGTACAGATGACAAAGTATCTCCAACCTGGACTTGAAATGTCCTATTTTCAAGAAAATCCTGAATCCACATCACTACCAAAGGATGAATAGCGTGGAAGATCAGCTTCTGTATGAGAACTTGATAGCTTATCAAAGGCTTTACTGAAATCGAAGTACACTATGTCGACGTTTTTCTTCGAATCTAGTGCTTTCGACCATTCATTCAGACTACATAATAGCGATGTTTCAATCGATCTACCAGTGCGAAATCCGTGGTGTGAGCTGGAGAGAATATTGTATTTCTCTATGTGAGCTACCGAGTATTTTTGATAGTTTTTTCAAAGACCCTAGCAAAGATTGGAGTCAACTGGCCTATAATTGTTGGAACTAGAGTGCGGCTCCTTTTTGAGAACAGGTATAACGATTGCATGTTTCCATCTATATAGTACTTCACTCCGCATGAGACTTAAATTAAAGAAGAAGCTCTAAGGGACGCAAATATCATACAGTCCTCATCATTGCGGACCGGTGGGGCGTGTCAGCCAGTATGAGTGTGCACACTGTTGAAGCCGTTCTCAGCCTTTTTGTTGAAACGCGTATGCGACAAAAAGTGGTAGAAAACGAGTAATACGGAGGATATAATACAGTCATATCATTTGCTCGCTTTAAATACTGGTGGAGAGCGGGTTTGGCACCGCGCCAAACGCAGCCGCACTGAACCGCCCCTACCCCCCCCCCCCCCCCGCCGATATGTACGTAATGATGAGGACTATAGATGCAGTTTTTTAACAACCATGAAAGGGATATTCTCACCATTTATAGTAGAAGCAGATGACCACTTCAATAGTATTTCGATAATAGTGTTTTTATCGAACCATGGAGCCGGGTCATGGCAATCTATTATTGGAAGATTGTGATTAAGATTAGAAACAGAGTCTTCAGGAATGCCCTTTGGAAGGTATACGAAAAAAAGAAAAAAAGGACAAAAAATAAATACATATAAATAGAACCTCAGCTTTATCAATCTCCGTAATAGCCCTTGCTGCGTTCTCTAGCAAAAGCATTATGGCTGTATGGCAGTCCCTTACAGAATATTTTGAGTTGTCCGAGAATGTCTGAACTTGCAGACTGATTAGCAGACTTGAAGGATTAGGGAGATGCTGTCCACCCCACTTCAACCATTCACTAGCAAATCCATCTCCTACCTAGGTAATAGTCCCAACTATCCCTTCTTTTCCCAGAGGTAATTTGCTTGTCGCTGGGGTGGCTGAATAATGGCCATTATATCACTGAAAATGGGCTATGTACTGTGGTATTCGATCTGAGTTGTGAAGAATTTATTTCTCCTTCATCATCCGCGTAGGAAGTACATAAAAATGAATGAATACGAAAATGAAAAAATAAAAAATGAACACATGAAAAAGGCAACATCATCAAAACAGGCAGATAAGAACTAATCCTACAACTGAGTTCACCACCCAAGAAATATTAGTAATCGCAGAGGGAGCCCTTCTTGCTTTCGACCTACTCTCTATCAAGTTGTGGGCCATAAAAAAAGTACAAAGCGTCGGTGATCTGGGAGGGGTCTTTCTTTCTCATCGCAAGTGACCGAACAGTGAACAACAGTAGGTTCAACCTCAGCGACTGGCAGGTGGTAGCGGTGACGAAAAGGGAGAATTGCGCCATTCACTGCTGCAAAGGCTTTACTGCTTCCGGCTTGCGTGAACATTGCATTTCCAATTTCATTTCCTTGAAGGGTCATTAGTGGGAAATCCTAAACATTGGATAAATATTAGCCGTGTGACCAATGCAGAGTTGTGGAGAGGGTTTGGCACGATCGACCATAGTAACGAGACCTTTACAGGTATCTAAAGAGTAAATGATGCCATTATGTTTGACACTCACGGACATGAAGAAGGTATCGACTCAGCCAAGACAAAAGCGGCTATCGAAGCCCTGAGCCCTGGGCAACCAGGGTGTTTCGAGCCATTGCGTAGAGATTCATGGGGCTCCGTGAGCAAAAGCGAGTAAACTACTCCTTGGTTACTGAAAGCTTGAATTGATATTCCGTTTCAATAGACTCAAAAGCTTTTTGAAACCCTCGGGCGTGAGTCACGGCGTCATCTTGCACTATAGCGTTCTTTGATGAGTCTCGTGACCATGAGCATATGATGAATCGTGCTGAACGCGCTAGGTAGCCCTGCCCTCCGTCAGCGTTCTGACTGTCCCATTAAGTATAACTCTTGTAAAAGTTTGAAGATTTCAGTTAGCAGGCACAGTTGGGTGATAATTGTTAGTGGCAAGTCCTCTTTCTTGCACAGTGGCACAGTCCTGCTAGGCTCCGTTAAAGGCATTTGGCACGATGATATTGGTGCTCGGCCTAAAATGCTACTAGGGTGCTATATAGAGGGAAATGGCGAAAGAACGGAGTGAAACGGTCAAAATCCTGCGAAGAAAGAGCCTCCGTTCTCAATATGTTAGGAATCAATTTTGGACGAGTTTCCTGTAGGCATCTTGCCAGTAATCGATACGGGGTGGACGGTTGCACGTATGTACTCATATTTCCATGCAGCATCACGGGCGCTTCATTAGCAAATGAATCGATTAGAGCGTCAGGAACGGTCGTCCATTTGTGGGCGGGCGTTTGGGTCGGAATGTTGTGGCTTGATAGGGCCCTTATATTATAAGAGCACCTTCTTTGGAAAAGGCATTATGCAGCGCCTGCTCAGGGTCGCGGAATTCCGTCCTGCCAGGCGTATTAGTCCTACTCTTCTTGCGTGCCACCTGCCTTTAAGAGAAGGTCCCCGTACGCCTACCTTTTTACTCGCTGCCTGTAGCAGCGAGTAAAAAGTAGAGCTAGTTCTGAAAAAAATGGAAGAAATTCGTTTCGGTACGGGGTGCTGTTCGATTCTTCAGCGACGTGATGGTGTATCTGGCTTTAGAAGGGGCTTGTATCCGCCATTCCGTCCTGATTCAGAAGGTATGTACATGGTTGCTGGATCTCTCTCCATGAAATAATGACTGTTCAATCCGGAAGTGAAAAGTCTATCATCATAATAGAACAAGTTCAAAATAAAGAACAAAAGCAAAACAAAAAAGTCTATCAGGGCTAATCCTAAAGTTTGTCAAGGGGTAATCCTATCTTTGACAGTACAAGGCTTACTTATAGCTTAGAACACCGTTGCTACTAAATTGCGCCACTGTTCGGTAATAGGGCAGAAGAGGAATTTCTTTGGCTATGTGGGGACAGCGTACGAACGAGAACAAGATTGCTTCCGGTGAGAGATTGAAAAAGCAATTTTCTAGGAGTGTTCCATCCTACCAAGTACATAAAAACGAAAATTGTGCAGGGAAAAGCCGCCCAATGTGTCCTTTGCGGGCAGAAAAACAATTACTAAAGGCATGTTGGAGCGGTGAGGAGCCAAAGACTGTGGCCCTTCGTGTTTCATTAGATGACAAGCACACCCGGAGCGTTCATTATGCCCGCGATAATAATTAAAGTCTCCTTGACAAGACCCATTTTGACGCATAATTACACCGACCTTTTTCCGCCTGCAAGCTGAACTCATTAGTCTCATGGAAGGAGAAACATGAACAGAATAAGACTGAAGTCGAAATAAACTGCAAGCAACCCGGTGCAAACTGGAGGAGTGACCTGCCATGAAGACCTTTGGTTCTTTCTCGGTGAAAGCGAACGGTACAGAAGATAAGGTCAAGGGTAAACGAAAACTGCTTCAAGTCCCTGCTCTTGTTTCCCTGGAAAAAGGGAATAGACACCTGTGCCCGGGCCTTGGCATTGAATGTTGACATACTGGGGCATGCAGCCACCTCAGGAGAGCATGACAACTCATTCGGAAAAAGAACAAGTGTAATAATAGGTAATACGGTGCAATACCTTAAAGTTAATGTTATGTGTTAGGATATCCGTTTTATGGCACCTGATTGACGTGGAAGGGTGGGAGGAGGGTGGCGAAAAATAGCTCCATTGTGCATAATCCATTTTTCAAAAATGTGTATAATCCTTTTCTGCATTAAGAGACAGATTTGCCCACACCTAAGCTCCTTCTCCCCTCTCACCTAGGTTTCCTGATCCCCAAGCAGTGAGCAATGTTCAAGGTAAAATTTGAAGAGGAAGAAGTGAGGCTTGGGACGTGCTTTTCTCGCCAATGACACGACATGAAGGCAAAGCCCCATGTTGCGGGTAACGGGGTTAAAATGGGGATGCAAAGATTCCAAGAAAATTAACGGTGGAGGAAAACAAAAATTCTTCTCCACTTCCCCAAATGGAACCCTTTAGCGAGTGCAGACCATGTACACTCCTCTTCATTACGTACTTTCGGGGCGGCGTGTACGAACAGATGGCGACCAAAGGATCTGATCGGACGAGATGACTGGCCGGTGTTGTTGGAGTCGATATGGTCGCCACAAATAATCACAGCAGATTTCTTATTAAAAACAATGTTGGGGCTTTGGGTGAGCCTTTTGTAACTACGACTATTAGAGCGGGGAGAGGCGACACGCTTTCCGCTCACGGGGGGGGGGGAAGGATAGTTCGCAGGCGCTGTTTATCGACGGGGGCATTTTGTATTATAATTGCTTCCCTGGTTCCGGTTTACAAATCTCACTCTGGTAAAACTTGTGAACGCTTGTGAAGCTGGAGCAAGATCGTCTAGCCACCATCCTAAAACGTGTCAACTCGAAAAAAAAGGGTACCTAGATGGGTTGGCAAATCTATGAAAAGCAGAATGCCCCCCCCCCCCGTCGATAAACAGCGCCGCAACTTTCGGCATACTAGTGGCAGAGCGTGGCAAAACTCATACGCAGACACATACGTAGTATTTGTGAATATTTTATGCTAGGCCGATAAAATGGACGGCAATGAGCGCCTTAGGACAGATTGTGGGTGGATGGGGGGTAGTTTTGTTATTCCGCTGATTTCTTCACTTTCTTCCCCTGGTTAGACCTTGCTGACAATACAAAAGACAAGTTATGGGCTTTATTATGTATGGCTCTGTTAGCTTTACAAAATATATACAGTCCCTACGTTGATGGGAAAATTCGTAAAATGTCTCCTACCCCCACTAGTTGAACTATCTGATAAAAAGAGTGACTTCACGAAGTATAGACGTGTCCTGCACTTCAAAAAAATGCTCTCTGAACATTACTCTGCTAGATACTAAATGAGTAGGTTTGTTAGTGTCTGCTTTTTACATAGCTACTTCTTTTACTCGTCTTATGAACCTGATTTTTCCACTTCAAGAGGCGAAAACAATGAGTAAGCTTCCGTTCCGAGAAGGACGTTCTCTGATGGAGGATGCAGATTACTGAAGGTTGTCTTCTTTGATGTAGTTGATACTGTCAGAATCCGGCGAGGAGGTGTCAGGAGGAGTGGAATGAGCCCACCCTTGGCTGCGTTTTCAACTAATACTGGCCGGTTCAAGCAGATAAAAATCATTGGAAGAAAGGGTCGTGCATGTGGGCTCATTTCACCCCTCTATAAAGTGGAATGACAGGGCAGAAGGCGAGAAGTAAGAAGGGAGGGAGGACATTGCGTAAGTTAGTATCGCTCTTAAAAGTGCAGTTCGACTTGGTGGGGGCACCGCGGTACAGCCCTTCTTGTGAATTCCTGTGACCAGAGAGGATCTCTCCAATCTTTCGCAGCTTCATAAGAGTTCACAGGGTAAAACTGTCAGTTAGCATGAACTGACCAAACGAACTAGCGAAATTGCAAAATGCTCCCTCCAAGACGAACAGCGCCCTTCCGAATATGAATCAGACAACACTCGAGTCTTCAAATAAACACCGGAACAATCTTCCTGTGCTCAGACGTCTTCGCAAACCTGAGCAGGTGTGATGGTGGAGCTTTGCGAGGTGGTCTGGATCCAGGGAAATGAGCGCGGGGTGGTATTTGGGTTGTCGGAAGGATTGGGTTGTATTTGCTTCACCCGCTCCCTTCACTATATGGGAGTTTTGCTGTTTTTGGGAAAAAGTGGAGAATTGGAGAATTTTCAGGGAAAACTCCTGAAAAGTGGTAAGAGATTGAGTAAGCTCAAGAACACAGCAAATGGAGACGGACGATGAGTAAGGGGAGAGGTCGCACCAAAAGTGGAAATTCTGAGGGTGTAGTGTTTTGCTAAAATTTTTCCTATCGAAAGACGTGCCCTGGGTACAGTAGCAGACATTACTGACGTTCATGGCAATCGGTGATCAAAACGGCAGCAGGAACGGCAGGAAACAGAATAGAAAACAGCAGCGAAAGCTCTCGCCATCAAAAGCGCAATCCATGAATGAAACTGCGCTCGGGCAAATGAGGATACCAAAAGCGTCACGGGCCTCGTGACCTACTACATTTTCTGAATTAAAAATTAATTGGGAGCTGATTTGAATATTGCCCTCTTTGCTAGAGGTAAACATGGGCTATAGATGAGATTAGAATCCGCTGGGGCGCAATTGATGGTGACGTCTCTTCCATCCAGTATTAACTGGTAGAAACGTTCCTGACAAAAATAATAAGTAACACTAAGGCGTGCAGCCCTTATACACTGAACATCCTTGAGAAGCGGTAGGCGTGGTTGTGCGCTCTCTTGTTCGCTCCGGACATTGAGGCGTTTCAGAAGGTCTGGGGTTTCTACCAAATGAAGCCGCCTTTCAACTTCCACGAGTAGTGGAAAGCTGGCTAGCGTCGCGCTTTATCCAGCTTCCCTCCCCTCCCCTATGTCCTCCATTGGGCTAGGACATGGTTACCGTTCTTCCCAAACAGAAAGTATCTCACGGAAAGCACAGCCGCCACATTCAAATGGAGTGCGCAGCCACGCCTACCATATAACACGGGTAGAAACATACAATGTAGATTATCTGCTAATCTAGGTATTATTTGGTAACCAGTCGGATCGCCCGGCTGACGCCGAGCTCTCCTCCTTCTCTTTAGCTCGGCTTCGCCAGGCGCGCTCCATAATTTTAACGGAACCTTTTTCAATAGTGGGCTGCTCATACGGCGCTGTAGTGATCGAATCGTAACAGACAGAGCAAGGCCTGGGATCCTGCACTACTTAGCATAGACAGAACACAACATCACGTTCTTTATCAACCCCTATCAGCTGTTATCACCTCCTGTCACCTGCCGCCGATGTCCCCATCTCCCACTCTATATCATTTTCTGAAATCAACGCCTAGCTGATGCTGTGTTCCGCGTTATGAGTATGGTGACCTTACCATTCTAACTCTCCTTATAGCTTCCACGTCTGATTATTGCACTCTCCTGCATCCCATTAAATAATTTCCTGTCCCTACACCCTATATCATATTTTGGAACCAATGTTCCACGCCGCTTCTTTGTCCGCACTATCGGACTCGGTCACCTCCCTTCTTTAGCCCTTCCGTTTAATCAAATAGTATTCAGGTTTATCATCTTCTGTTCAACCCACAAAAGTTAGGTTCCCGTCCTGCCATGTTTGTCACTTCTTGGAACTGTCATCCTATCTTTTTCTGCGACGCTCGCTATGAATTTCGTGACAGACAAACAGACGCACACAACAAACACACAACCTCTATACACTGACAGCACATATCTTTAGTCGATATAAGTGAGGATTTAGGCTATCAGTAATCTCTCATTAGCAATTGAAATTTTTTATTCAAGTGATAATTTAAAGGCATTTATCTAGGTTCCTATTAACTTCATAAGTGACATAATCTACTGCAACTACAGGTTAATACACATCTTAGCTATTTAAATAATAGTAAACTCTGAAATTTGATTGCAGTGCCACATACATCACTCGAAACTAATTTGTGCAATAGTTGCACTTAATTTCTCCTGAGATTTGAAACAAGAATTAAATAGTTAAAGGTTTCACCTTTTTCCGCTAAAAAAAAGACGCCCAGAAACCACTTGCTTTACACGCTAGAGTCGCGAGTTTCTTATAGCTTTGCCAAATCCTCCTTTGAATAACCAGCGTGAACCGTTGGGGTGGCTCAGTGGGTGCGCTCTCGCTTCATTGCCATTCAGGATTGGTTATGACTTTCTGAATGTGATACTGCCCTCATAGTAGCTTTGTGCGGGGCCAGGGGCTATGTGCACAGTCACTGTCGATATTTCAGGGAGTAGTCTGGAGAAATTGAGCTAACTCACAGATTAAAAAAATTGGGTCGGAAGTGTGGTCTTGGTACCGCGATGTTGGTAATCAAGTTGGGTGGGTCAATCAGTGCGCGTCATTGTTGAAGCTTCGAGAGGCCTTCTTGGCTTTAAAAAGACCTACCAAGCGATATCACTAAACCGGGGATACCACCCAGTTTTTTGATTACCGCATTCTCGAAATCCAGGTGAAAGGGATTGCTAAATTGCATTTCAAGAGGCGTACAGTTGTGGCGACTAAATCGTTGATCGCCTCTTACAGTATGCTGAAAAAGTAGACAGAGAGAAATGTTTTTGCGAGACTTACAAGCCTTTCTTACCTATACAGTAGAATAGCTTCGTCTATAAGTAGACATGAACGGTTCAAATTACATACCTACAAGAGCCAATTTGCTCAAGCGCCCGCAAAAACCTACCAATTACCGTAAAGGAGTAATGTTTTCGTAAACGAGTAACGGCACTAAGTACTGAGGTCGCACGACAGTATCGAACTTAGGGCCGGCTTTGCACTATCACGTTCCATTACTACTGTTTGTCTCTAATGTCATTCTTATGACAGATCTAGGTTGAATGCCACATGTCCGACTAGAAACGCTGTAATTTACTCGGGTTCTTAGCCGAATGAGCAGTTTGAGAGTACATTCCACGGTAGTTCATGTGGGCGGAGCCAACATATCATTTCCTCTTTTTAAAACAATCGCAAAAAGCGGTCTCAATGAAGGAGACCTGACACGCCAAAACTGAGCTGATCGTATCAGAGTAGTCGTCTGCTTGATCAAATCCGATATCAAGCGCTAAACGGATGGAAGACTTGCGCTAATTGGGTCGGGTAGCGTCCTGAGGAGCTTAAGAACCGCACGCTTACAAGTGCTGGGCCACATACAGTGGGAGAACCTAACTGCGCTCTTGTATCCTGAGGCTAGGTTGCATACGGGATACTATTTGACAAGGAACAATATGTGCCAATAATATTTCATTACGAGTAAATTTACCCGATACCCGGAATTGCATTGATGATATTGTCACGCTTGCTAGGCAGGGCACGCAGTCAGTTGGGGTTTTCCAAAGCAGAATTAGGGGTCATTTTGCAGCTGGAAGAGAAGGGGGAGTGTTCGGCTAGGCGAAATTTTCTTCTGATTGTTGACCTTTCCCGTCCCTGCCTTTCCTCCCGTGGTCGGCAGCATTGGAACTTAAAAACTTGCTGCTAGTTATTAGAAGAGTACCCCCTTTTTCCCCACTTCAGAGACTTCAGAAATGGT
>MU938447.1:0-12427 GCA_036418165.1 Cooperia oncophora
TATTGATCGGCGAGAGTGCAGAAAGGAAGAGTGAGTAGATTGTGTGGCGGCGTGTGTTAGAGCGCAGAGTCAGTATCAGAGAGGCAGAGGCAAGGTTTTTGCGGCTTTCCACCAACAGGCAACTATCGGGCCGCTCGCCAGCGTGGCCTTAGGACCGCCCCACCGTCCGCTGAGAACTGCACTGTAACACCGCAGGCGAGTCTCCCCAACAGGCATGATAGGTGTGAAGTGAGATCTTTTAAGAACGTCACACACCCCTGCTAGAGTATGCCGCGATTGGAGAGTAGCAGACAGCTGGTAGAGTATGCGAAGATAGGTCAGCAGCGGACTGTTGATAGAGAGTATGCTCGGTAGCAGAGTAGCTGGCAGAGTATGGGGAGATAAGAGGGTAGCAGACAGTTCGCACCTTCCTGTCACCCCATACTCTCTACCAGCAGTCTGCTGCTAGGTCGCTGGCAGACGCTAGATATCTATACTTCCTAGTCGCTGACGCTGCCGGACGCTCAGAATGGTGGTGGACGCTGCCGCAAGGTGCGAACTCACAGTATGAACGCGTCCTCACTGCGTGCGTATGTTACTCGGATGTCGAGTTTTTTTTTAGAAATTGACATGCTTTATCACAATTTATACATTCTGAATGGTTTATTTATTGGTTAATCAATCTTTCAGAGGCGATTCTGATAGTGTCATTATCACCAATGATCAACTATCTATATTGTATTAGTGATCGAAACTGGTAGGTATTTGAATGAGTATTCGACGTACACAACGAGTTCCATCAACAACAACATGACCAAATCAGTGTGTTCGTCCCCTGAGAGTTATGCTTCCAGCAAATCGGAGTAGTTTTATTTTGTGGAGTTACATGTTAGTGCCCCAAATGAGCATTAATAACTCAGCCACAACTAATAATCACATTTCACTTATTTTGCATGTAATTTCAATTTACTACTAATTAAAACACTGGTAAAGACGGTCGTTAAAGGAGCGCTGCTCAGAATTTCCCGCTACACGCAAGTGAGACCGCGTTCAGATTTGGCGACCACCGCCGAGCACCGCCGCAACGGTACAGTTCAAATTGGCACTGACAATGAGTGGACGGGGCCCGGTTTGAATTCCGCCGTTGCGACGGCGCGCCGCTTGGCGGTGGAGGGCACCCGGTGGTGGTCGTGCGATCCGATGGTGCCATCGCGAAGTCTGAACGCGGTCTGAGAGAGGGAATTCAGAGCTCCTCAGAGGGAGTCCAGAGCTCCGTCGACGATTGCGGAATCGAGACCTGCTCGAAATTAATTCTTACTTGACGCTTGAGCCTCCACAGGGTGGTCGTCCGTGTCACGCCGCCAGGATCAAGATAAGCCAGCGTTCTGCCCTAGATCGACACCGTTGGGTGATTTACTGGTATGTGGAAATCTTCCGAAAAGTAGGCCTTTAATAGAGGTGGCTCAATTTTGGAATGGCTAGAAGAAATACAAGAACGACTGGTATAGTGTTCATAGTGTCTCTCGTGCACAGAGAACCCACTAGGTAACTTTATCATATGGCAGGGACGGATGAAGGCGTTGGAGTACGTTCATAGTTTGCGCTAGCGTTTTGAGTGACTAACAAGTAGACGTATCGATTATCGCTTGAAACGTTGATGGACGCATAAACGATAAAACTTTGAACTGCTCTTTGCCAACTACACTGCAACTGATCTCTTCATTGCCTGTAACTCCTCTATCATGCAGTTGATCGCCTAGCCTGTAGTAAAGGTAGAACCACAAGGAAAGAACATAGAACGAAACACACAAATCACAACGCAAAACGGTTAAAAACCATAGCTAACGAGTTCTTACTAAGCAGAAAAAAATGAGAACATATATCCTGGAATCCAAGTTTCATGTGCCAGCAGATCTCGGGGAGATCCTATCGTCCGAAGGGTCTATTGTTTCCGTACCCTCCACGATTATCCATTTGAGACCTGAAACAGAATCTTTTTGTAATTCTATCACATATTCCACCTTTTCGGTGTAATTCGGGAGATTCTAGACGTGGGCAGACCACCCAGTATCCTTGGATTAATTCCAGTTAGCACAGCACTTCGGTGTCTTTTACGTCCTATATTATTTAATTCGTGGTAAAACTTGATAGTCGATAAAGCGTTCTCCTTCATTTCAGTTTCCCAAGATCCAGAAAACTAAACCAAGTACGCAGAATACTGTATCAGCGGTTCCTCGAACTGCGAACCTATCTTGTGTGACGGTGATTCGACACAGGTCATCAAAATGGAAGAAATAAATACGTAGACTATCCAGTTCTTGAGATATGAACAGAACAGAGCGTAGGCTTCCACGAACTGAACAGAAGTTAAAACGCCGTATCAAGTCAACTATCTAGGAATGAGAGACTATTCGCGCGCGATACTGGGGAACGTATCTCTTAAACTACCCTTGTACTTCCTACTCCTTGTAATTTTGTATTGTTAGTAGATAACAGTGCTCTGCTTTCCAAAATATTCAGAGGAAGAAATTTACTATCACACGATTTTTATCTTTACTAGTTCTCTAACCAACGATTAAAAAAATATACCTCATGAACGTTTGGGGGAAGGCTCCCCTTTGAGGCTCCAAGCCACCAGCCCTGCCTGGAAGCTGGCTTGTGAATTGCGCTTGCGCCTTCAGCGAACTACTTCCTGCTGCGCTCTGTAAATCCATCAATAAGATAAGACAAATGTCACATTGCAGTCACCGCTTATGAACATACTGCAGTGATAAATCGATGACACTCATAGTTCTGCCAAACCTGTGGCAAAACTAGGAAAATTCACCGGCAAAGTACAACCATTCAAGCAGCTTTCTGAGGGAAAGTAAGGACAAATAGACTCAGAGCAAATGAAGGGAAGGGTAGCAAGGTTGCGAGAAAGTGTCCAAAACAATCAAGCAAATATTCGATCTTTCGACAAACTATCTGATGGACTGGTGAGAAGTGAGCAAAATGAACATCAATACTTACCTAAACTTCGAGTATACGCAGCAAATAAGTCTCAGATGTGTTGACTTATGACACAAAAATACCATGAAGGGTTGAAAAGAGCAATTACAGTCTGTTGGCTGCGGATGATGAGGCGTGTCACACAGATGGACTTAGCGCGGCGCCAGCCCGTTTTCTATTTTTTCCTTCGGCAAGCGAAGGACTGTCATAAAATTCGTTTCAGTCGTTTTCTACCATTGTTGTCGCTTATCCGCGTCAACAACTGGTGGAGAACGAGCCGGCGGCGCGCCAAACCCGGCCGGATTGGCACATCCCTTCACCCACGAGTACAAAACTGCACGAAAATTCGGTACTTTTCCACTCTTCGGATTTTTACATCAAACCCATCTAAGAAGTTTCGACATGAAGAGGCATGCTGTTTATGAGACAATTGGAGATCTCATGGACTGTGGCTCGGTAAAGTGTTCCTACGAAAATTATGCGGACTTGCAACCAGCACTAGCCATATGATTGAATATTATTAAGAAGAAGACAGGTAGCGATCAGGAGAGAAGTATGTGCATTTTCTATTCATTGCTTATGGTTTTACAAAAAAAGGAGCTGTTTATTGCTTGTCCTTTCGTCAAAATCGTCGTTGCCAACACCTGGAATGTCTCGGATACTTTCAATCCACGTGGAAAAGTGCCCTTTCGATTTAGGCTAAATGAAGCGCTTCCTCAGAAGAAACTACCACCAATAAACGGCCACACTTAGAGCACATTTTCACTAAAATTTCCGATACACGCTCTTCCCTTGAGCATCTCGAGGTAAATGAGGCGCCATTAACTATGATACAATACTTGCTACCAATAAATGCCGGAATGCAGAATCCGTCATTGAACTGCTATGTGTTATGCACTCATCTGATTGTTCACCTTCTCTTTTTCTTCTTCTTATTCTTCAGGGTTTGCCCCACTCTGAGGCGGAATCTGCTTCAGATTTTGTGACGCCATTTCTCCCGATTTAATGCCTGATCTGAGTGAGCGCCAATTATCTTCGAATCCGCGTGCCGCGTGTCGAGTCAGCGCTTGCTTGGGACGTTTTCCGAGTATGCCATCGTGATCCATACGCGTGACACCGGCTGTCCAGCGTAGCATTTCCACCTCCATCACGCTGAGGCGAGCTTCTATCTCTGTGATCGCAGCCAGAACCGTACTCACTGACCTAACCATAGTCGTATAGATCTTCGATTCGAGGCGCTCCGGTATCGTTTCTCACAAATAACTCCAGTCATGGAGCGTCATTCGCCCATGCTGTACCCACGCTGAGTTCACCTCTGAGGCCAGGCTGCCGTCGGTTCTCCAGCAAGAGCGAGCAACTTTCTAATCCGCGATAATTCAAGGATTCTTACTGAGTAATAAGCTCGATGCAACGATTTTGAATAGGAATAGTATTCGCCGTCAAGTACTCCGTTTCTGATGTTCAGGCCTAAGTTCAAAACTTTGCCAGGTGATCAGAGCAGCTTTGCACCTGTTGCTCGAACTCACTTATATCTTCACCAGCAAGCACCACATCATCTGCGTAGAGAAGCGTCCTTGCGACTTTTGTTTCTGAACATCTCGATGCTGATTCCATCCATGACGAACGCAAAAAAAGAAGTGGAGAGATTGATATACGCCTGAATGTCAAAGTTTGTACGCGGCTCTTTGAGCTGAACACAGCATGCACACCCATCCAGTAAGCTTCTCGAAAACTTCGTTTCTGTCGCAAGACGTGTCATATACCTTCCGCCGAACGCGATCGAATGCCTTTTCCAGGTTCAGGAAAGCTAGACGCAGTCGCCTTCGCTTCTGTTTCTCCAGCAGAGGACGCGCGGTATGTACGGCTATCTACAACTGCCACAAAAACCGCATGACTGATAAGAAGCTGAACGATTTACCGTATACGACCGTCAACGATTCGCTCAAAAATGTAGGACAGTAAGCGAGTTGAATCGAACAAGGCTGCCCTTCTTCTTCTAAATCGGAATTTTCGCCTCTCTCGTCAGCTTTTGCGTGTTTTATTCTCAACGACCTAATTGAAGAAACTCGTCAACTTTCTGCAGAGCACTTGACTCCGAGCCGAGCAACCAGCTGGCTTGTGACTTTCAAAGGACGGCTGGTCATTCAGCTTAGGTCAGGAATTTAAAGAAGTGAGAAGAAAACGACAAAAATGGCAGGTGGACAACGACGATTTGGTAAAAACGCTATACAGTAAACTGTTCCACCTTAACACGGTGAACTTCACAGCAAAACAAATATCTATGTATTCAGATGCCGAGATCCCGAGATCAAGATGGAGAATAAATGATCACCATAATGGCACTAAGGAGAAGCGATTGAGCAGGAAGCAAACAAATATGCAACGGTGTGGAAAAAGATGGACTTTGCTGCCAGCTTAGCGGATAGTGGCACCTAACTCCGCGATCTGACTGAAAAGAGGAGTTGACTGCCAACATAACTCTTATAACTCTTGAAACAGTGTATACTGACAGTGAGAGGTGCAAAACGTACCAAGAACAGCAAATGTTCATTAAAATCTAAATCACCTTAGAATCGCTTCTCCAGCTTGTTGCATTCGAAGAACCGCTGGTGTTACTTCTCCATGAATCACTAGACGGAGCAGTCCCTCCATTGCTTGGCTTCTCAGATTCACGACTACTAGGATTTCTCCACGATTCCCAACGTGGTTGGATGGAACTCGGTGGAACAGAAGCTTGGAGAGTGATAGAAGGAAGTGTTTTTTCGCTAGATGTTTTCGTATTATCTGATGGTTTAAGAGAAACCGCAGGTGTAGCACTCTTAGAAACTAAGCTATCCTTGGAAACACTGCTCTGAGGAAGCTCAGTCTTTCCATCTGCTTTCGGTGCTGAGACAGGCTGTCCGTACAAAGCTCTCATTATCCTAAATGAAATAGAAATAAACAAGTGAGCTAGCCCACAACTAGATGGGCAAACAAATGTCTCTAAAAATGGTGGAGAATTTAATGAGTAATTCGAAGAGTGATTACAAATCACTCACAGATCATGAAAATATGTTCATGACACATTGCGAGTCTAGCCGAAATGATGCGAGTCGCGACATTGCACACAAATCCAGCTAGCCTTTTTAGGAAATAGACTCGACCAGCACTCTGGCGTGAAATTAGTTGGATCATGACAGCCTATGCCCATACTTTTTTCATGTCCCTACTCAAAAAAAAATTGACAGTGGTCCATTCACATCTTCCAATTCATGCCTTGAGGACCATTGTCATACCATGTTTATTATTTAAGAAATTTAGAATAATGTAACGTCAAGCTGATTTTTCCCTGTTTCACGTTGGCTTTCCATAATGTTATGTGAGACTGTCCGTTGGGAGGGAGGGGAGGGGTCGGCGTCTCCTCAGCCACGTAGTCGAGGAGGGGGTGCGATCTGGGCTCGAACACTTTTTACGGCGGAGCGTGAGAGAATTTTTGCATTGACGTTTCGCTGCTCGTTGCTGGCAGTCGAGTTTTTCTGAGATAAATTCGCACTTAATAAACTAACATGTGAACGGTTGGCTGTCATGACTCAGTTTGACGTTGAAGGCAGTTGGCACGATGAACCTCTAAGACATGCAGAAGTAGTATGCCTAGCAGGACTTATGCGCCTCTGAGCAACCGCTGTGCATGGTGCTTTTTTCCCAGGTGAAGGTCCCTTATCAGCGGCCCTATCAGGCTAGCAACATGTGCGCGCAGGACGCCACACTGCGCGCCTGTCCGTCCAGCATAATACCACCATCGATGCTCGGCTATCCCCGCGTTCATCGATTGTGTAAGGGATGGGATGCAGGACGGATGCCCCCGAGTGCGCAGCTCTTATCTATGTCTGTGGGTGTGTTGGCACGCGATGCAATGGGTGAACTCGTCAAAATTTTCTTTCGGTATTCCGTTAGAACAAAAAGGCCGGTGTTTTCGCCGGTATCTGTTTGCGCGTTTCAGTTTTGCCCCTTTCCACTAGTTCCACCGCTGCTACGCGATTTCAGACAGAACCTATTCTTTATGCCTTTAAGTGCGAGCTGCAATTGAGACGTTTAGGGGAGGTGTCGTCTGGGCTGAGCGATAGGACGGGATAAATCAGCCAGGCCCTCTCGGAATATGCTACAAATTCGGCTTGTGTAAGGAGACTTGTAGTTTGCGACTGACAATGCTGAATCGAAGTCGTCAGCTGTGAACGAGTATTCCGTGTTTTTAAAATCGGGCACTTGTGCCTTAGAAGCGGCTGGATCGGAGCCCAATGTGGCTGAAAAGTGGCTGTTTTGCGCACAATGAAGCGACTTAGGCTCCTGATTCGAAGTATATTCATATCTGAGGGGGGATTAGTAGTGTCATGACTTTGGAATTACTGTTTTAGTTTCTTCGGATTCAGACCCGACTTCGTTCGAGGACCGAAGTCGCCCGAGTGAAAGAGTTTTACCAAGGAGATAGGTTAGATGTGTGTTTAGGACGAGAATTGGTTTCAACAACAGCCGGCGAAGGATCCTAACTTTGCCAATGAAAGTGTTAAGGGTATGTAGAATGGAGAGAAGATAAACCTGCCAACAACCCTGGTTCTCCAGCAAGTTCCTCGTAGGACTCCCATGCTGAGTTAGGAATGGGTTCGAGCGATTGCAGTTCGGCGTGGAGCACGTTCCAGTTAAAGATGGATTCAGAGGGCAACATTTCTGAGTGAGTAGCGGAAATCACTGCTAGAGAACGTAGCAACTGGCGAGCCCCGAGGTGAGCTTGCTGAGGAACTCAACGAAGTAAGAGGTTGCGCGGGAATGCTTCCATTCAAGATCAGCAGGGAAAAATGTATACCAAGTGAATCGAATCTGTTGGTCAAAAGTAGTATCACTCGAGACAATGACGCACATGTTCCTATAGGATGGAACCGCTGATCGATGGCAGACTCTCCTGGCCGATCTCGGTACGGATTTCTGGCACCAATGTCTCGGCATAAAAGAAAATGACCAAGTTGTTCTAAGGAGGTGATAGTGACACCTAGCAACTACAAACTTCGAGTCAAGGACGACAACTCATTCGCTCAAGGCTCGACGTGACAAGGAGCGATAGACTATTCGTAAATACCATACCGATGCACTGAGAACTGCGGACATCAAAGTCGATGAGCACATTGAAAAGTGGGTCTCTTCTTTTCGTGAACCAATGGCTGTGAATTTCCGATCAAATTACTGGATCCATAACTCGGCAATAATGCTGCATAGCGATAAACAAAGGCAAGTGGAAAAATTCTAAATCGAAGTCCGAAGTGAAGAACTATTCCAGAAACACTGGAAACACCGGCCTAACCAACGATGAAAGTCGGAGCTTCAGCCATGTTTAAGAATTCACAGTTTATCTTTCACAAGGGCCGCGGAACGAAGGACCAACTCTTGACTCATGTTTAAATTAAGTACATACTGAACAATCACTTGAATAAAAAGTGATTAAAAATTAAACAAACAATTTGTTCGTCGACAGGTTTCTTATAGCTGGTGAAGAGTCTGCTAAGACAGACGCTTCCTTTTCCTCCACTGGTTGGATCCATCGTAGCATTTACTACGTCCAAAAGCAGTTCATATGCTTTCTAAAAAGGAAAGCAAAAGTAAACCGGCTAGTCTTAACATAGCAATACATCGATGCCTACTTCGTCCTCGCGCTTCATTCTTGCCAGTTCAGCCTTGATCCTTTCCATTTTTTCTTGCTCATCATTGTTTGCCAAATTTGCTTGTGAGGTAGACTCGCTGCGTTCTATATAGTAGAAAATATTGGTTGAAAATGCCAAGATCATTGTTTTACGACATTACCTTGATGTTCTTTACGGATACCTTGCTCTTCTTTACGGATCATGCCACTTTCGAATGCTGGTTTACGGGTCAAGCTGCTTTCCAATGCTGATTTTCTTATCATGCCCTTTTCGAATGATGACGAGGATGAATTGTTGGACACAACCGGGAGATTCGGTTTCGGAACAGGACTAGGTTTTGGAACAGGACGGTCTTTAGGAATGACAGTTTCCATAACCCTGAAAAATCGAAAATGTGCTTTAGGTTGAGTTGACTATCTTTATGATTATGACCTTTGAAAAACCTCTAAAAATCTACTTCCAATAAGATTTCAGTGGGGGGGGGTCAGAAAGGTTGCTTAGTTCCCGTTTCACACGTACCCTCCGAATTAAAAATTTTTCATAGCCACCCTCTATGCTGATCAGTAAGGAAAAGGATGAATAACGCTACCTATGGTGATCATTTTATTTTCTATAATCTTCAAGATTAGTTCTTGCTATCAGTCAAAACCTTTGTGAATAGATGTAAATACTTATGAAACTATGTGATCCAAAGTTGTGATGGATAGCATTGAATTTAGGATTTAGTTTACTTTAATGTACACATAGATATGTACACGTACGCTTTTTTATGCATACGTACACCTGCAATATACAAGATAGTTAAATCATGTGACTGTTGTCGGTGGAGGCACTCGTAAATCGCTTTTAAATCACGACCAGGTGAACTTGCGATAAAGAAAACCTATCAAGGAAAGTAAGCAGATATGTCCAACCAAGAGCGGCTCAGTGGAACGCCCCACGTTCATTCGACATTCAGTCGTTTCCTTTGGACATGGTTGTTCTGCTCCCACCCACGGAGGATGTACCACTTCCGCAGCATAAAAATACGTGTGGAAAGCGCGAACCGCTCGCGCCGAGGCCATGCTCCGCTCACTGGCCACCTACCCAGCTTTCACTTTGAAAACCTACATGGTGGGGCGATCTTCCCGCTACTAACTTTCTTCATTCTCAATGATGGGAATGACGTGATAAGGAGAAAGAGCTGACACCAGCTTCGTCTGCGTCTGCGCACGTGCAAGCGCGGTTCGCCTGGGGGTCTATATGGGGCTATTTGGACGGGTTATTACTGATTTTTTTTCTTCACAACTGAATCGCTTGCTATCTTATCATTAACATTCGAGCAGCATAGCTCCCCATTTTTTTAATACGATGCGTGCCTTTAACGGTGACAAAGGTGAATATCGAAAAAAATTCGAGATATAACTGCCTAAAGTACCTTCGACGACCTACGCAAAATTCCTTCCTTACTGGAAACTCAGAGCATCGGCAATTCTGATGGCGAGTGACACGTCTTGTTCCAAGCATTAGATACAGGCGTATTCATAACCGCGGTAGAAAATTCGCTTTTTTTGGAAATTTTGGCGTTTTCTATCAGAGCTGGATGAGTAAAAAAGTCCTAACTAGCAGTGAGCCATTTGACACCATTAAAGTATAAAAGGGTCCACATAGAAAAAGGCAGAAGGGGTGCCGTTCGGCGACGGGGAGGGGCCATTCTGCACTTTTACTTCCCATCGATGTGCGACCCATCTAGAGAGCCTTTTCTTGAGTTGACAGGTTTTACCATGACGGCTAGATGAGCTTGCTCCAGCTTCACAAGAGTTCACAGGTTTCACCAGAGTGAGACTTGTAAACCGGAACTAGTGAAGCAGTGAAAGTGCAAAATGCCCCCCCCCCTCGCCGAACTGTGCCGGCAGAACGACATGATAATGCTAGAGTACCTCTTCATCACATTTGTATAAATTCCACCGCTCGGTCTAGATATCGGTTCCTGGCGTTGTGCCCAACTATCGAACGCTAAAATAAAGCATTTCACAATAGAGACCAAAGACGTTCAAAAAGATAAAGCAGTACTCGTGACGCTACTGCTCCCGCCTGGACCAGGAGGCCTGCTGGGAGTTCTCCATGATTCAGATGCCCGCTCGTTCGGTGTGTTTTGTCGATTTCTTGAAGTAAACCACTTCAAACATACTAACCTGAAGTATTTCCGATATATCTCAAATAAAATACCTGTCCGCAGTCCCCCATGAGCCACTGGTAGGGAGAAACCCGTGATTCAATAAAGAAGAAGTGAGACGGGAAGATGACATTGGTGCATCAGCAAAACCACCCTGAAAAGTGAACGTGTACACTACGATTGTTATGTAGCAGATTCAAAAAACGGCTCACCCGAACAAATTTCTCTCCTGGCGGATTTGGCAGATTCCAAGACGCGGGCCTTCGAATGCCAGTGCCAGGGCGAACTTCGAAACTGCAAATGAATTCAAATCGCGGCACTATTTACCCTTTACTGCCCCAGTTTTCCAAAAACAGGCCGTCTGTGACCGACTTTTTTCTGCCTTGGCAGAATTAGCTAGAAATTCGTTCCCCTGAGGCAGTTTAACTTACTGAACAGTCTGCTCGGCACGAAACCTCCTGGCGCCAAAATACCCTGAATCACCAAATTCGCTGAAAACTTGTTCCAAGGGGTAGTCTGACCTCCTGAACACGAATATCACATCCGCTTAGACGAAACCTCCTGGCTCCCGCGCTAGAGGCGCTGGCGCGAAATTATCCCAAGTCACCGGCGCCTGTGGCGCGGGCGCCAGAGGGTTTCGGGCTAAGCGAATGTGATATTCGTATTCAGGAGGTCAAACTACCCTAGGAGACAACATTTGAGCCAAATCTGTCCACGGAGAAAAAAGTCGGTCAGAAACTGGCTCAATTCTGGATGGTTGGGGCAGTGAATGGGTAAATAGTGCCCAAATCGCTCTTTACGGAGCACCTCTAAAACCCGCTACTATCTTCATTTTGAACGGTGGGAGTGAGGTGGTTTGGAGAAAGAATTACTATCAACAAAAGCAAACTCGTCCATCCACACCCTTGTGCATGTACAAGTGCGATTCAGCATAAGGTTCTATATGGGACACTTGGGACGGCCTTTTTTCTGCTTCTTTCTTCATTTCTGTGTTAGTTACCACTCTGTCACTTGGCGTGCCTTCAGTGCACCTACTCCCGTCCAGAATCGTGGAGCCTTTCAAACCTCATCTTACTGCAAGACGGGCAGATATTCGAAAGAATTTTTCGATCTCCAACAAGACTTTTGTAATCAAAAATGAGAGCTCAGTTGGCGTAAGCGTGATCCGATTTTGGAGCAGTACGCGCTGTCAAGAAAGCCACTTACCACTAAACCCTGTCTTTACTCTCAAGAAGAATGAAAAATGGAACACACCTTTGTCTGCTTGGCTGGAATCCGCCCCCATTTGGCGTTCCACGCTGCATCTATCTGCTCTGAAAGGATCAGTTACGCGAGAATTGAGGAAGCTTGAGAATTTCCAAAATACACGACGGAACAGGTTGGGAAGCGTTCGTACTTTGCGACAATGGAGCATAGGAGAATGTGCATCAAAAAAAAAAATAGGAATAGATCAATTCTCCTATGCCTTAATTTCGACAGATCGATACTTATATTTTCCTTTAACACGTATTCGTTTCTTTATAATCACCGCAAAGTGGGAACTCCGCGTAAGGCATTGTTCACAGTCTGCGACCCTGACGAAACGGCGGTTGGGAGAAAAGCAAAAATAGTCATCGATCGGAGAATCGCCAACCGC
>MU938448.1:0-11518 GCA_036418165.1 Cooperia oncophora
TTATTGAAACAGGTGAAGGATCATCGTTTGTCTCCTGACAGAATTTTTTTCCATTTGTCAAGTTTTCGGAGTTGTTTCCGTTTCGCGTGGGCTACATACCCCTCCACAGATAGCAAAATTTAAATTTTAATGAAAACCCAGAAAATTCCCGGAAAACTTCGGAAGAATACGGAAAAGCTGGTAGGAAGTTGAAGGTATTTGGGAATGTGGTGGATAGGATGGAGAAGGTCGTATGCTCCTCGCGGATTCACCCTTTCACATGTGCTAGGCTCCGTTCGGCAGCTTAACGAGGAGGGAATCAAGGAGGGGGTCTCACCAAGCCAACTAGGAGGTCGTACTGACTCGACCAAATTCCCCACCTAATGATGTGCCCTGACAGATAATCAGGGGGTCGTATTTCCTCGGAATCCCTAGAAGCAAGACGTGCGGTGGAAAAAAAACAAGAAACCGCAACCGTAAAATAATGGTACCAACTTTTTTAGGGGGGGAGTACGACTCGACTAAAATCCCAACTCGTGAAGGGCCCTGTTGGTGGCACCCAAGACGAAACAGGAAAAGCCTGAGCATGCTAGAAAAAACAACGAAATTGCTCATCGTGTCCCAAAGGCTAAATATGGACACTTCAGGCAATCTTATAAGGCTCATCACATAGAGCCAGCGGTGTCTGCCTCGTAGAAGTACCCTCGTTGGGTTGCAGCGCTGAACAGGACATCAATCCAGCAGAGTAGCTCGCTGAACTTATCAATTTACTCATCAATTACCGTAATTGATCGCACTGACTCAATCAATGACTTGCATTGTTTACAGCCCTATAACTCTGGATCACCTCGTTCTTTGGAAAACTATGTAGGAGGTACAACGACCTACAAAACACATGCTGTCACCTTCTTTCCCGAACTTTACCCGCGTTGGGGAACACCCCTGCAAACGGAAAACAACTGAAAAACACTTTTACCATGTGATCTCGTCGTCTCTGGTTTGACGAACGGGACTCGGTGTCTCTGCCCATTGTTTACATTTTTACTATAATAGCATTCTATTTGGCTGCCAGAGTGACGTTTGAGAGTCGAGGCAGTACTGTCTAGGCTAGAATTACCTAGAGGAACCGGCGCGCCCCTTCAGTGATCCTCCTCGGTGTTGCCGTACAAGCGCGGCGAAGTCGTTCTTCTTTCGCACGTTTGGAAACTCATAAACTCGCACGTTTGGAAACTCATTTAAACTCCGGCTTCATTTCTCCGTACAGATGATCGACGTTCCTCGACCAACAACACCATACCTGCTATTTTCAAACCTTTAACCGTAAATGGAATCGTGCTGAAGGACGCTGATCAAGTGTACAGATGACAGAAAAGCCGGGTCGAGCATTCAAACATACGAAAAGGTTCGCAAAGGATGCGCTCTGGCGTTATGGCGAGTTTACTGGTATCAAATGTACCTACAACAGATTGGGGCTATGGCTGATGATGCTGATGTAAAAACCTAAACTGGGTACCTCGTGCTTCTGGGCACACTCCGCCCGCTGTACGCAGGACTCAACATGCTATAGATACCCAACTCTCTCCCTCCCCCCGTCCTTTGAATTACTTTTCTCCAACGACTTTTCCGTTATCCAAACTCCCCTGTCCTTTTTATAAGATATCGTGGCAAGCAACACCCATTTTCAGTATAGCCCGCCCATTTTGAGGATGTCTCCTGCATTTCCTCCATTAGCCCCTTGTGGGCCTCGATTCGCTTGTCGCTTGTCCCTGTTTCCTATGCTCGTCTGCAGAGATTTGCGAATTCTTGGCTTTCAACGCACCCACCTCGACACAAGCTTCAGCGACAATGATCATGTCTATCTGTTTTCAGTAGTGGAGCTCCTGCGTATGGCTGCTCACTTTTTGTCGGTGTGGGAAGTGCTCTGGAAACTTTACAGATCCTTGTGCTTCTCCAGATCGTCGCTGCACGCTCCGCCCACAACGAGTAGCATTTCTGAACAGGAAAACCCTCCCAGCTGTAATTACCACACTGACGCGGTGCTTTGGAACCTCTGCAATTTTTTGAAAGGAGTACTTGCTTGAGGAAACGCCCGACTACGGTAGGCAGGTCTCTACGCTTCGCAGAAATGCTCGACTCTCACTAGGAGTCTATCTTCTCCGCTGGCTTTTTTGCAGTCTCTAAGCTCTCTCGTGGTTTCATTACTGCCAGTCTCTAAAAAACTCTCCTCGTGGACCAGAATTCGGGTCTGTGACTAACGCGCCCGCCGCACCGCCGCGAATTCAGCGTGTCTTTCCCGTCGACATGCGTCTTTTAGCCCTTCGTGACCTCTTACTTCACTTTGCTTCGCCAGCATGGCGGCTGATCGGAGCAGGACTGTGGGATTTGTCTTAGGCGACACTATCAAACACTTGGCTGGGCTCTCGGCTAGTTGTCTCGGGTAGAACCGCATTGCCGGAACAGGCAGGCCAGACAAGTTCGCGACAGACAGACAGAGACAGACAGACAAACACGAACAAACACAAACGTGAGCAATTCTTGTATATTGGGTGGGATACATTCGCAAAGTTCGGCGGCAAGCGCCTTAGATTTACAACTTCTTTCTGCGACCGAATCAGAAATACGTTATTCCAAAGTAAACTACCACAAAGGCCACGTGTTCCTATTCGATTTTGAGTATAACATTACTACATAAACCAGAAGTAGTACGTGCGTAAGAGATAGCCGGCCAAAAAAGGACACTTCGGCGAGTCATATTATCAGAGTTATCAGCCCAGAGAGACGAAGTGCATACAAGTACCACGGCGGAAGGTACTCAAGCCGATAAGCAGAAAGCAGGCTCTCCCCATCACCTTCATGTACACCACCGATATATGAAGTCATCTCCAATGGTAGCCTGACTGGAAAAGGCCTTTGGAATTCAGTTTACCCCCATGAGTACAACCCAATGCATAGCCTAGAGACCTATGATTTGGGAGGACCTCTAATATCGAGCAGTTCAGACAACTAGCTACTGGTCTACGGATGTCTCCTTCAGCGCGGACGCCAATTAGAAACAAAGAAAAACAAACATTGGGGAAATGCATACACTCCACAGCACAGATGATCCGTTTCGCCCGGTGTCGTAGACGAATCATCGAAGTCTTACCAACCCCCGGGCTCGTCAGTACGACAGGGTTGAAGACATGGACATGGACTACACAGGGGAAGGAGCTAAGAAATAGGACAAAAAGAGAAAACATGTAGAAAAAGCTCACGTGTGAAATTATTTAGTTTTAATTAATTTAAATTTATAGGCGCGATGATGGTGTGGACCGGGGATTCCTGGAATGAGAAGACCGGTATTCTAACACCGGACTGAAAGTGAACGCTAACGCTTACATCGACTACATCGACCAACTCGAGGGGAATTTCCTGCCTTCATGTGGTCGACAGTAGCATCTTGAAATTTCGTATTATTACAGGATTAGGTTCCAGCCGATGAAATCGAAAAGCTCTTGCCTACTCGTAATGGAAGGGCGTGGAGTATATGAAGAAGACGGAAAATTTCAAGTGCGTCACCTGACCTAAACCCCCTCGATTACAGGGTTCGGAAGAAGCTCAGCAGGGTGTCTAGGTGGCGTAGAAAACAAACGACTTCGCTGACTGAGGCACAATCACGTTTCTGTTGGCAGAATTTTTCGATGGCGCTCGTCCAGAAGGATGTGAGCGAAGTATCTTGATAGTTTACAGTGTTGTGGTGTTTACGTGAAAATTCGCCTACAGGTAATAAAGAACTCATCATGGATGTGGCATGGGAAGATAACATTGCAGAGCACACAATGCAGGCTTCACAAAGAGACTCTCCAATGGGCGGGTGCGCCCGCCCCAAGCGGCGGCCGTGTCGCGCCAATTACTCACACCCATTCTGGAGCCAGCGCAGGCGATAGGGAAATCTGTGAAGGCCAACAACCGGGGTTTGCAGCGTGGTGTGTTAGACACACGGGCAATAAGATGTGTACTGCTGCGATAGTTCATAAGGCTCCAAGTCATAAGTCTTCAGCTCAATATGTTTACTTATTTCCCTTGCTTATTTATTTAATTTGCTGTATATAACTATTTAGGCAGATGCTTATATTACATCTTAACTCGTCCATTTGAACATGCAGTGCCGCATGCCCCATTCATTGGCTCCAAAGGAAATTTCACAACTGTTTGCTAAAGAGGGTGTACTTCCCTAACGTTGACAATAATTACACTGACCAGAGGAGCTATTGCAATAACAAGTAACTAACACGACAGTAGACCATAAAAACAACGTCACTGCTTCCCTTATATTTTCGACTTGGTAGTTGCTATCTCGAGTTTTTTCAGATATGTCCGCGTCCATTCACCAGTGTCTACAACCTAAAACCACAGGAAGAAATTGAATATTTTCTCTGATCAAGCCCTGCACGGGCACGGCTTGTCCGTACAGAAAGTAGCCAGCTCTACACCCCAATATCGTGGGACCACCAACAATATTCGTCTTCCTTCATACTCGATGGCTCGCCAGGACATACTTCATATTCAAGACAATCTGTTTCGCACTCTCGTGAAGCTCGTCCCGTTTTTCATCTCAGTAATACTCAAAAACTGCCATTTTGTTGTGATTTTGATCACTGTTCAGCGCGGCGGCCTACTTTCTCTGCTCTTCTTTGAGTAAAGAGGCTCCCCCCCCGCCCCGAGTAACACTAAATCGACCTGGCCTCAAATTTTCCTGTAACGCAATTATGCTAAGAATGCTCATTCGCAGTCAGATGAATGAGGAATCTCTCTTCCTGTCCAACAGTTTGATCCGAATCTAACTTTTATTTCATGCTTATCACAACACAATGTAAAAAGAAAAAGAAATACGATTAGTTAGGCTTTGGCTCGAATCTATCCGTAAGCTTCAACTGGAGCTTCGCGTACAAACGAAGCGTCTTAACCTCTACACATAACTCGTTAAATACAAGAATGTACAGAAAATGAGATCCTTCTTAAGTTTGGATCTTGTTGGCTCCTTCGTGCATTTTCTTGCCCATGTAGTCTCGAGCGTCATCGGTCTAAACAATTAATTTTACCTCGGCATTTCTACCGGAAAAGCTTGGGCCTAACAAACTCATCCCTACCTTGTCCTTCGCCGTCTCCTTCACGTCATGCGCCTTGGTGTCTTATTCGCACATCTCCTTCACCGTCAATATGCCTGTTTTCTCGCACCCTCCTTCATGTCCCGTACGCCTTGGGTCTTCGCGCTCCTCCTTTCATATCCATACGCCTTTAAAAATCGTACCCTCGTCGACCTTTTCGACCGAGGTGGTCCTTCTGCTCTTCCAACTTGTTACCAGCTTGGTCCAACTTCCTACCAGCTGCGTCGTAGTTTTCCTGGGCGGTGCCGGCAACCTTAAAGAACAATGTAAAACAATACGGAGCAAGAACTTTTAAAACGAGTGGGAAATACGTTTCATAGGCCGAGAACTGCCGTCTCTTTCACTTTTTCGACACCAGATGCAATGGTGTCCTTCACAGCCGCTCCAGCATTGTATAACTTCTCGGTAGTTACGTCTTTGATTTCCTGGGCGACGTGACCAGCGCTAGCCAAAATTCCGGTCTGAAGTCGCTTAGTTAAGAAGTTCACAGTGGACAAAATAACTTAGAAAATTAACTAGAGACTTACATCGTGAGCATCGTGACTCATTTTGCTATCGTGACAATCGTGACTCATTTTGCGAATGTTTGTATTAGAAGTGATTGATTTCTGGAATTGGACAGACCTTAGCCAAGAGAGGAATAGCTTTACAACTGCTGAGAACCAGAATACGAGAGGTGGCAAGCAAGAAACGAGGAAGCTTTACAACTGCTGAGACCAGTATACGAGAGTTGGCAAGCAAGAAACAAGAGATAGAATCAACAAACTAGAGAGGGATGGAAGTCTCACAAGCTATACTGCTGCTGGCCGTCGGGGTTTATATAGGGAATGATTGGTGCCCAAGGGGCGGGATGTTTACGTGGTGCCGATCGGCTCGGCTGCTCTCTGTCCCTTACCGTATATTGTTTACTGCCTTTGCGCCTATTTCGATTGGCAGCACGTGATACTACATAGTAAAAGCTAAGCCTACTAGAAAAAGCAACGAAATTGTCTATCAACGTCTGCAGGCTATATTTAGCTTGCTCAGACAGTCTGCTAGGATTAATCACATAGAACGACCACGTTTTACTCAGCGCCGCCTGAGGAGGCAGTCATCCGTGTGCCTTCCTCCTCCTCCTTGTTTTTTGTTCTTCTCCTTTCCCCTCCCTTCTTTTCTCTTTTCCTCCCTTTCCCGGCACTTTCCTTCTACCCGGCCCCTTCCTTCTACCCGGCCGTTCCCTTTTGCCCGGCCAGTACTTACCATCAGAATATACCCCTTGCACCGAGGATACGTCCGGCTGACAGTCTGAAACAGCATTTTTAGCGCTGACTTAGTCTATCAGTAACGTCCAGCACAGTAACCCATAAACATCTTATCGATTTACCTATCGAATGATATCATTGTTCATCTGATGTCATCTATATTTGCATTGTGTACAGCCCTATGAACTCTGATCTTCTCGTCACAACGAAGTTCTATCGATTAAATTTGAAGATTTGTTTGCAAAACTTCTGACTAATAATTCTAAAAATAACCACGACGATTCTCAAAATACATGCCGTCACGGTATTCCTGGACTTTGCCCGGGCTGGGGATACCCTTAGCAGACGGAAAACAACTTTCGAAAAGCACTCTCACTGTGTGATCTCGTCGTCTGGGATTTGACGATCAGAAACCAGTGTTGACTCATCGTTCCTTGAACATAATTACATTTTTTAGCCGGATTCGTTTAGTGCTCAAGTCTGGGTTCCTTTATAGGCCTCAGTTAATTGCAGTAACACGCCACGGAATTACTGTGCGAACACATTTTTGCACTGAAATAAATCTGAATAGTAAGCTGTACTTAAATTTATTATAGACCAAGCGGGCGGAACCACGCGCACGGTCCCGGCCTCCCGATTCCGGATAGGCTTCAGTCTCCCGAAACGTGAGGTCGCAAGCGCTACATGTATCTCCAAGAGGCGATAAAAATGTCTTATAAAGTGCTCTGATCCTCTAGTATGGTTTTACCCTACTGGATTTCTGAAATGAATCAGAGCATCTCGAAAAGTCGAAACAACTTTTTGCAATTATGACTCAGAAAATTCCACATTTTCTTGAAAGAAATATCCTCATAAGGCTCCACGGCATTATGTAAGTGGAAAAATCATATATTCGCCAATGAATAATACATAAATCAATCATTCATATTGAACGCAGCCCTGGAATCTCTCTAATAATCCATTGGGGCCGCGAAAACCCACTGTAGCTGGATAACCTCACCGGGAGACTTGCTACGCTCCCACTCGAAGCCCTCTACCGGGGATAATCAGATTCTTCCAGGAATGGGAACACCGAGTTGTGCATCAGCTGGCCCCCACAAGCCTTGCAAGGTCACGTTCCATCAATAAGCCACTGCGATTCGGAATGAAGTTGCATGGAAAAGAAAAAAGCAGAAACATATACAGGGGGGGGGCAATAAAAAAGTCACTTCGACCGAGTCACATATCAGCAAAGTTTTCGCCCAGACAGAGGACGTGGATACGAGTACCAGGGCGGAAGATACCCAAGATGTGCAGGAGCTGGCTCTTGCCCATCAGCTTCATGTACACCAAAATATGAAGTCATCTCCAGTAGCAGTCTGACTGGAGAAGACCTTTGAAATTCACGTCACCTCCAAACAGCTGCGAAACTTCTAGTATGGAGTCACCCATGGCTACCTGGAGACCAGTACTCTCGATCTGGATGACCTCCAACATCGAGCAGCTCCGACAACGTCGCCACGGTCTAGGACATCATCTTCACCACAGTCGCCAAGGCGCGGGTTGATGGTATGGACCGGACGTACCTGGAATGGAAAGACCAATATTTTCTTCGTGGACCCCGGACTGAAGGTGAGCGCTGGCGGTTACATCGAGCAACTCGTGAAGAATATCCTCCTCACGTCGTACCTTCTTGGAAACTTTGTACTGCTACAGCATTGGGTGCCACCACATGGAATCGAAGGGCGTTGGAAAAACTCTCGCCTACTTGGAATGGAAGGTTGAGTACCTAAAGAAGATGGAATATCCAAGTAGGTCACCTGACCTGAATCCCCTCAATTACCCGGTTCGGGCGGAGTTCAATAGGGTGGTCTACGGTGGCGGAGAAATCGACTCGCTGATCTCAGGCACCACATCGCGGTCGCGTGCCAGAATCTCTCGATGGCGCTCGTCCAGAAGGCTGTGGCGGAGTGTCATGATAGTATTTAATATGCTCTTCAATATGGTGGTGGAAATGTCCGATCAGAATTTAATAAAGTGTAACTTATAGCGCCTCGAAAGTCAAGGAAGAAAAGTGACTTTTTTATTGCCCCCCTGTATGTAGCACCAACAAAAGTTGTAAAAGTAGGGCAAAATAATAGCAGGCAGCTGTAAAGAAGAAAGCCAACAAGTAAGTAAGCATCAGTTGTCAGTTTCCTACAGGTACTGTGAAATGATTTGTCTCCTGTGGCACTTTGTTTTGTGTAGCCCTAGGCGAGCTGGCAACCAGTGTTTGCGCGAACGGGCGTCCAAGGTACGAAAGAATTCCATATCTTTCCAAAAAGTGGCTATCCGATCCGCTTCTGAAGCCTGCTCCACTTCAAACTATCCTGGGGACTTTTATTCTCACCTGAAAAGTTAGAAAAGGGAAATCAGGTAGCCTTTCAGAGTTCTGATTGGAATCCCGGCAGCTCTTCTTAGGATCCGACCAGTTTTGCAATTTAGCCATGGAACGAATTTTATTACAAATCACCTGGGCCTAACACGTAGAATAAGAGATAAAGTCTTCGCCGTTGGTCAATTTTTGGAATATGGCAGGTATTTTCCATTCAGGATAGTAGTGGAGTGCGATGTGTTCTATATATGACTTGCGGGGGCCAGTTCATGAAGAAGTCAGTGTTCGTATCCCCCAGGGCGAATTTGGTACCAATTTACTGTCCCGGAGGGTAAAAGGCTTGGTTGCCCTGAGAGTAATCCTACCCGGGACATTATCCTGAGGGCTGCCTTATTGACTCCAAGCGCTTTTTGCTTCTGTGTGAAGCCCATTACATACAATATAATGGGCTTCACACAAAATGTAACTATAGTTTGACAATGCAATAATTCACTTCGATAATTACATTATCGAGTTTTTTATCGATCAGCACGATTTCTTCTGTTTACCCATCGACTTCGATCGCTATAGTTGTCCATTGCCCGCAACCCTATGATGTCTGATCCTTTCGTCATGGCGAAGATCTTATCAATAACTTGGAAAATTGTTTTGGTAAACTTCTTGTGCTTGCAATTCTGAAAGATAACCCAATGATCACAAAATACGCGCTATTCGTGGACTTTGACCGGAGGGGGGGGGGGGAGAAACTACAGGCCAGTCAACCAGGGGGGAACCAGGAAGAGTTATGCATCGGCAGGCCCCCACATGACGATGCATAACTATTCCTTAAAGAAGGAGTAGGAGGAAAAGGAAATGAGGAAGGGCAAAAGAAAGGGAAGGCTTAGTGGTATCCTGAGACTGAGGAACCCCAGCAGATGAGCATATTTTCACACTGAAGTTTCCTTTTGCGTAAGACTATTTTTTAAAAAAGCAAAGACCTGGATTCTAAAAAGACAGCAAATTACAGGGTGAGCAGCAAAGTTTGCTTTGGAAACCGTTCTTGTGGTTTCAACGCAACTCATTAATTTTCTGAGTGGGCCGGATGAGGGGGCAGCTATGAGTTTTTGAGTGCTTATTGGCGAAAAATACAACAGAAGGATCTTTTGAAAACGACTTTTGATTGACAGCATTAGGAACAAATTGTGCAGTAGATTTTGAAGAGATCATACCCCTCTCATCCCGCCCCACTCCTCTCTCCCCCACAACTAACTCTCACTCACTAGCTTCACATAAACATACATAAACATGAGGCCGATGGTTTCGGCCATATTGGGAGGTAGAATGAGTTCGCTTGTTGTGGACTGGAATTTTGTTCTCAGTCATTACGATTCACGTGAATTTTTGAGGGAAATATTCCGAAGCAGTTCGGCGGCATAGGGAGATGGGGAGGATTTTGTAGCTTTGTCCACTTCCCATCGACGTTTCAGAGCTATTTCATGAGCTCACAAGAGTTGACAGTTTTTACCATGGTGGCTCGATAATCGCTTCATCTTCATAAGAGTTCACAGGTTTCACCAAAGCGAAACTAAAGGTACTAGCGAAGCAAGGGGGAGGGAGGGGCGAAACTGAAAAATGCCACCCCGTCGCCGAAGTGTGCCTTTCGGGAATCGAGTAAGCCTTCTTTAAAGGCACATTCCGCGATAAAATAAGGCTATGACCGTCTCAAATATGTGTCGGCGATAGGTAGGCGATTTTTTTAGGGGCTGCGGCTACTTTCAGAACAGGTGAAGAAGGCAAGAACTCCGCTAGAAGCTGACTAATTAGGCCCATGGACACCCCTTAGGCCCATGCCGACCTCACCGGCTGCTAGCTACTAGCTAGTAGCCACTATGTTATCTTTCTCTATAACATTTCGGACTGCTTTTTCTGCTGCTTTTTCTCCGCTCATCAGATACTTAGATTTTGTGCCTATTGAGTTCCGTTTCCGCGCAACTTACGTCGCGAAATGTTGTGGCTTTTAGGGGCCTGCTTTTGAATTAAAGGAATGGCTAAGATTCACGATTGTCGAAGATTTTTCGCTACCGGTTACCAGATTTTTTGATGTCTGAAAAACGTGTTTATGTTTTTTTTGAGTCACTACTGGTGATGTGTAAATTGTTTGGGCGTTCGGGGAGAGCGAGTCTTCTGCTTCATTTTTCAGATGTGAGGTATCCGTGAGCATCTGCGGTGAGTGGTTAGGGTCCTAAACTTATCTACTTTTATGAAAAGTCAGTGGGTTTGAAGGGTCACTTTTTGAAACGGATTCATCATTATTCGATGGCATTCAAATATTCCGGAGAACCCCTGTTGCGATGTTTGATTGTCGCGTGGTCACTAGTGATCAAACATCAACCCGGGGACAGCGCTCCAAGGCGGCGAGATTCAAGTATTGGTGCCTATGGTTTGAAACACCACCGACCAGAGATCGAACCGTTAGCCGTGTGATTCACATTCCAGATGGACAAGCACCATCGATCGCGCTCGTATCATCAGCGGTTAATGGTGAGGGACCTAACAAAATGGGGCTGCTCACAGCATTAGGGGGTCCTCTTAAGTCTTCATATTGGTCCCTTTTCAGTTTAACACTTGGTTTTACTTGTCAATTGACATGAATTACCAAAAGAATTGGAAGGAAGCAATGGAAAAGGTGTCCCCCAAGCCGACTAGCGTCCTTTGGTCCTTTGACAGAATTTTAACGTGATATGCTCTTTTCTTGCACTCCGCGACGGAATACCCCGCGGGCACTTCCTGCCGCTGGAGAGAGTTTTTTGAAAGTCCTT
>MU938451.1:0-10565 GCA_036418165.1 Cooperia oncophora
GAAATGCCCAGACAAGACAAATGGGAATGGCATGCTCTTCGCTCAGCTTTGCTTCGTCCCTTCTCATGATTCGTAACTGGGAGCACCAGAAAAAAAACCCGCGATCCACATAGGGCCAAAATAATTGACACTTCACGGATTAGTATAGGGAGAGAGTACGAAATAAGCCGTGGTACATATAAGAACAAGCGGCCAGGGACTTTCGGGGGCAAAGGTTGGGAGAATGGTCGACCACTAGGAATACGGGAGGATTTTATATGCACTGTGACCAATCGTTGTGATTCATCCAAAGCGTGAATCAGTTTCCCACTCTTCTGAAAAAAACGCACAGTATTCGTCAATGGGAGCTGAAGAAAATCGATTGGATGAGGATATCGGAGGATGATCGGATGCATAAGTAAATCTTTCAAGAAAACATTGCAACAGAAGAAGTACTTTGCTGGCTACCACTCATTTCCGGGTGCGCCATGCACTTGGTTTCCGTTCTGAATTGTAGTCATCCAATAAAGAGGGGAGAAGTATGGGGTCTTCGATGGCGATCAACTCGCGTGGTAAGCGTGTCACTTGCCACTGCACCACCTCCGCTTCACTGGACACATATCTGAGGGTATTGAAAAAACAAACAAACAAATTAATCAATTAATTAATCAACTAATAATTTAATTTAATTTATAATTTAGTAATTTTTATAATTTAATAATAATTTAATTTAATTTAGCACCTCCAGTTACAAGAGTAGGCTGCATATAAAGAGTTCTGTAATATCAGATAGGGAACTATTATAGTTCTATTCGATGAAAAACCTAAAAGGAGCTATTTCTTTCGGGACTCATTCAAGTGCCTTAGCGACTTCGAAATGAGGTGGGATTCGTGGCGCATCCTTGCGACCAAGTTCAAACAATGTTATGTCATACCGAGCGCTGACATTTCCTTGAAAAAGATTAAGAGAAGTCAACCAGTTGAGGAAGCCTCAATCTATAGCGCGGAAACGAGAATACATGACACCACCCCCGCTCTGTTAGCGTAATGTAGCTTCAGCCGGTTTACACTCACAAGCCACTAAACTTTTTAACCCAAACAATCAGCTGACCAGTTGTCGATGAGATCCAGGTCCGCGAAAATAAGCGCAACACTTTTTGCCACCAGGCTACACGAGTTCGGCAGAATCCAGAACCAGTGAAGAAGGCTACATCGAATGAGCGACATTTTGTTCAAGTCAGGGTTTTGTAGAATAGATTTGCTGTAAACACGGCAAAAATCATCGTAGTAGGGCCTCGGGTGCGCCGTGCACACAACTTTCTCTAGGAAGTTGGCAATCAATGAAGTGCGTACCGTCTCCATAGGATATCGCAGAAGGCGGTCAGTTACAAATGTATTCAGTTTTTGAGACAAGTCCTAGATATTGAACAAAGTCCAAAGGAACGATGGGCTTGCTTCACCTCGACAGGTTCAAATCAAAGGAGGAGCCGGGGGATCGCTTTACCTTCACCCGCTTTGTGATAGATCCCTAGTCCATCGACCATGTCCAACTTACCCATGAACTTGAGAGCACAAGTGCAGGCCAAGCTACAAGAGTCCGAACACTCCGTATTCGCGTGGTTTAGGACCAATTCTGAATAGAACTAGAAAACCCACGGAACTTCTTTTAGATTAGATTAGATCTTTATTTTATTAGATGAGGCGGAGGTGGGTAGCAGTAAGTGCGCAGCGCTTCACTACCGTTATGGGTCCTGGCGTTCGGAAAAAAAATCCCAGGTCGTCTCCCCGACCAGGCCAACCAAGCGCTTCTACCTACTGGACGGTACATTGGTGCCAGACATCTCGGAAGATAAAACGTTGGTCGTTCGCTCACGAGCTCGCGCTTTGAAAGTCATTGTATAGACCACATTGCGTCCACTGCGATTTTGAATGGTGGTGAAATGCGTGGCGCATCCCGAAAAAGATTGTTTAACGGCGAAGACTTCATCCTTTTAATCTTCCAGTAGGTTTTCTAACGCCAGTTATTGAATACACGTCATATACGGATAAAAACTCATGGTACGGAAAATTATAGAAAGGAAGAAACACTCGAGACGCTTCGACGAAGGCGAGCCCTATACATGACTGTACCTTCTACTCCAGAAAATAGGTTATATACAGTTACAGCTACACCAGTTCATGTGGCAAGGGAATGTTGCCTGCCTCAAAAGTAAAAGAGTTTTAAATGGAGAGCTGGTGAAGTGAGCTGCTAGAGGTTGGATGCCAACTAGAAGTAAACAACGGTGGGATCCCAAACCAACTATTTCATTCCTTTCTTTCATTCCTACTTTCAATATTTTCTTTCCTTACAATCTTGTGCTTCTCGCAACCTCCTATACAATGGAAAAAATGATTAAAAAATGGCAAAATCAAAAATGGAGTCAAGGCAAGGGGAAAAAGAAAAGTAAAGAAAAGAAAAGTATTCATGGACTGGAGGCTGGGAATGAAGAGGGTGATACAAATCACTTTTAGGCCAGAAAAAAAACTGACTGTTCAATAGACAAACCCAGCCATTCTTATAAAAGACTGTCACAGGGCAAAATGACCTTCTAGAAGCAGTTGATAAAGAAGAAGGCTGAGTAAATATTGAAGTAGCTGAACTAACCAATATTACGTGATGGGTGGTCATTTTGTTGATGCAACTGTCGCGAATGGGGATATGTGACGGGTCAGCCTAATCAGTAATCGATAAACGAAGAGTTGATCAATCTCACAATGAAAATTCGTGCCATTTTCAGCAATGTGAATTTTAGAAGTATAACGGAGTGAAAGGTAAGATGTTCAACTAGTCTTCCGAAAAACGCCATGCTCTCGGGTCCCAGTTGCAGTCATAGAAGTATGCAAGTGAGCATTTGGACAGCAAAATGAGTTACGATGTTATTGACGATTTTTTGGCACCTTATCTGTTATTTTGAGTGACATTTTCACCAAAACTCTTCCATAAAGGTAGTCTCATTCCTTAATCACGAATACAGTGGTACTTTGACGAGAAAGCTTCTAGCGCCTGCACTGCTGGCGCTATGAGCCTGACGCCAGCTCTTGCACCGTAGGTATCGGGCGTTTTGACGCTGGTCGTAGAAAATTTACAGGTCCCACAAGGTGGCCAAGCTTAGGTACCATTTCGTTCCCCCCCCCTCCCCCTCCCCCGCCCCCAAGTCAAACTACGTCTCGCCAAAGCTCACAATAACTTGGGAAGGCTTTGTCGTCTCAAATAGAGCATGGTCTACGCATCACTTGCGCGGCTGTGACACTCTTGGCGCCAAAAAGTAACCACCTTATCCCTGACACAGAGTGGGCGTGGCATTTGAACATGGCATAGGATGGGTTGCTATCGGGATAACTGTCATGTTGTTCTGTGTTGGACAAAGACATGATTATAACGGCCCCAAAATGAAAGTATCTCTCAGAAAGCTCAGTTACCGCCACGTTCAGTTCAAGTAGGCAGCCACGCCTACCCCATCTCTGGGCTTTTGAGTGCAAGTGAACGCTCTCAAATAGCCACATGAAGGCATTGAAATGCTGAAACCATAAATTAGGGATGAAAAGTAGAGGAGAATCGCTAGTCGTGGTCTGTCTCGGGCATAAATGTCGTTGTCGTGAAATAAAACGCTGTAATAACGAAGAAAAAGTAGAGACATTGAGGATAGAACCAGTCGAGTATTCATAACTTTAATGTGAATAGGAACATTATTCTAGACAGCTGGACTGGTTTCAGAGTTCAATTTGAAAATGAAATTAATTGGAACACAAATACGGATACGAGAGAGATGGCGATGAATAGAAATGGAAAGCCACTCGCATGAAAGTTCCGGTATCGGCCCCCATCGCCCAGCTCGCTAACTTCATATCTTCATTTGCTGAAGAATTCATAAGAGATAAAGAGATCTGCTGATCTCCCCGGGGGAACAGGCTGAAGTGAATAGGTGGGTGACACGGCTGCAGTGGGCACCGCGCCGGCGCCGCCATCATAGACGGGATATTCATCAACCCTGAAACGGGGCTCTCGCTCCACACTCGCCGAGGTATGTTATTAGATCGAACCAATTTGGGTTAAATATCGGATTACGTTAAATGAACCATAAAATCGTGTAGAATAAAACTATAAAGGAATGCGGGCAGTTATGATTATGACCACGAATCGCGAAATGGACTCGGAAATGCTAAACGACAGAAAATGAAGGGCACTTGACCCAAATATCAGATAAAAATGGATCATTTCCTGGTTTGCAGAAAGTACAATTAGGCCCAGATAAAAAAGTGCAAAAAAACTGTGTCGAAGAGATTTCCACTGTAAATCATTCTTCAAAAGGAAAAGAGCTCCTTCTAAGATTACCCATCAAGGCGCAGTTCGGCTTGGTGGGGGCAATTTGCTGGTTTTATATACCTCACCGCCTACTTCGGAGACCTGTAAAATCCTGTAAAGCCATGCAATATCCTGGGCTTTGTTCTCACTTGACAAGAGTCTCCAGGTCTCACCCATAAAGACTAAATGTGCAATTTAACTAAAACATCTGGAAAATACCCCCTCAAGCCGAACAAGGCTCCAATCCGATCAAACTAGGGGGGGGGGGAATAACCATGACCTCAGTAGTGGATGAAATGGGAAATATCTTTCAATATGCGCATCCAAAGTGCGCCAGCTTTCAAAATCATAGAGATACTGAGCAGTGAATCCGTCTTGGTAGGTTACCTTCTTAGGCTCAAATTCTCACCCCTGCCGTACCAGATGTGCTCATAGCAGTTTCTATACCTCAGAGGATGAATACAGTAGGTAAATCTAACCCTCATATGTACTTCCTGCGGAGGTGAAGTAGGAGTAGGGTAGCCCATCAGTCTCATTCCAGAGACCCAATGTTTGAGAGGATCCGCTGACCATTAGGTTGAAATATGGAGACCAATACTGAGCTGTACCGCGTCCTGAGAGAAACAAGGCAGTTCCATGTCGAACGCTCGAAATACATGACACTGGAGGCACACTCTGCGATAACGGAAGGGGTGGAGGGCCGGGGCATTATATAGTGTGTCCTCCAAAATTGTCAATTTTTTCTCTACTATAAAGACAACAGGTGAATTAATGCATGGGCCTCGACGAGTCGTGTAATGTCTCTCTCTGGAATGTGTGAGCAGAAAAAAAACTTCAGGTCATTTTCGCAACTTGAAATAGCTCTGGAACAGCTTTACAGCAGGGTTATCACTTTTTCTGAAACACAGGCTTACTCCTTCGGCATGATCAAAAGGTAGTAGCTTACGGAAATCGTTCGTCCGCTTTTTGAGCCTCAAACGTTTGATCCAACAACTACGCAGCGTTTAAAGAAAAACGGCTTTACACACTTCACAACTGGTAGCGCAGAGCTACACTGCGAAACTTAAAATTCTTGAAAAACATTCGAAAACCAACAAGCCATCCACCAGCACCAACGAGCTTCCACCCAGAAAGCTATGTACTGAGATATTTCATAGTGATGATTTTATTTCTATAACTTTTTTTTGTCCTCACATGCAATCCTGTTGCATATCCCTTACTGGTACTTATTTAGGCCATTCAGTTGAAAACACTAGTATATTTTTCTGAATAATGGGTTATGGGGAAAATTATGGGTTAGCACGAGCTTAGAGTCATGGTAAGGACTAAGTTCCACCGAATAATTCAGTTTCCCGTTTAATATTTCAGTATCCCTTTCAATCACTCGTTGGACCACTGTCGTTAATTTTCCTCGCATAAAATTGGCTGTGCAAAAAAATAAACATCCAATACCAGTCCCAGTGGACATGAGCTATAGCGGAACGCCAACTTATGAAGAAAGAAGCGCCGAATGACCAGAAGATGAAAAATGAGTGACGTCAAACATCGCCTATAGTCTACGGCCAAGCGCAAACTTTGCTTTGCTTTTTATTACTTTGAAAGCCTCGGAAAAAAGCTTCAGAAATTTCTCACAAAACCGTTTTGGTAGCATAACGGATTTCGAGAGCAGCAAATAATCGCGAAAATGGTTAGCAAATGAACAGATGTAGCTTCTAGCGATCATAAAACAGAAAAAGCATTATCCAATTGCAATTCTACACAGAGAAAAATGTCAAGCAAAATAACGACCAGAAACTTGGTGCCAGCTAATAAATCGGATTGAACTGAGCACAAGACATCGAGATGAACTTGCAAAAGCACACGATTATCAGTACTCCGTTGAAAATAAAAGGTGAAGGAGTGTCTATAAACAGAACATTATTTGAGCCCTGAACTAGTTTTAGACCTCCGAGAACGATGATTTGCTCTAAAAGGTTGGGACCTCAATAATGAGCCCACCCTAAAGCACAAAGGAAAAGCATATGAGGGTTCGTATTAACACGCCGTAATTGACATGGGGTTGTAGTGAATGGTAAAGTCAAAGTCAATGGCATAGGTCATAAGAGAAGAAAGGGAACTGCAAGTATCGCACAGTGCAAAACTGGTACTGTCGTAACCGAAATTTTTAAAGGCAGTTGCCACCAAAAACCCCACAGAGGAGTAGGATCAGTACGGCCGGCAGGACGGGATTCTGCCCCCCCCCCTGAGCAGGCGGTGCGTAGCGTTTTTCCCAACTAATGTGCCTTTATAAGGCCCTATCAAGCTGCAACATGCCAAACAACTTGTCCAAACACTCGTCCGAAATCTCGAATCGAAATTCGAAAAGTTTTTCGAGCCATTAAGAACGAAGGCTTTTCTTCGCAGGTTTTTGACCTTTCACTTCGTTTTTTCACTTCCCTCTGCCTGAGCCTACAAATGAAGGAGCTTTGCTATGGGTGGGCCAATGTTTTGTAGGAGAGAAACATTACGTTGAATACAGCTTTGCACGAACGGTCGCTCAAATTCCCTATCTCCTTAACCAACTTGCCGCAGATTCGCTTTTACACGAGAATGTAACCATAAAAGCGCTGGCAATTTCGGAATGACCGCCCGATAGTGGCTCACTTGCGCGCAGTTGTATAACTCCATGGACACAATGTGGGTCCTATAGGCCTACGAGGAGTACGTAGAATTCTTACAAGTGAAGGAAAATTACATAGAACAGCGATCCGGCGCCTAAACCTTGACCAGCAGTCTCAGAAAACAAATAAAAACGTCGCTGACAAAAATGAGCGCATCCAGCAAAGACAGCAGCTGCTTGGCAATGATGGAGAAGAAGTTCTTGCCCGACGGCACTTTTTCGAATCCTTCCGACGAGCTTTCTTATTAACCACTCCACTTAACACTGAGAAATAGCCTCTTGTTAACATCGACAAACACTGCCGGCTAATGCAGAGCATATGAGCTTAAACACGAATTGAAGGTGCGTACGGGTAGGAATCCGCTTGCTGGCACGAAAACCGAATCGAAAGGGGTACGAGTCGTTTGTAGGCACAAAAACCAAGAGCATGGTTCCTATCTACGGTGAGATATTCCACGTTATTTCGTCGAAATAAGATCTCCGCTACCTATAATTCACGCTTGGTTGAGTTTACGATCCAATAGCCCCGTTTTCAAATGGTCTACGCTACAAGAACGACATAGGTCGTCTCTTCGTCTATGTTTGGCTTGGGAGGGGGGAGAGGGTGTGTACTGTGTTCTCACTAGTTCCGTTTGTTACTGCATGCTGACTAAGATGTGTCACTTCGGTGGAACTCGTAAACTTTTGGTGAAGCTGCGCAACGGTGGTAGAGAGCCACTTTGGTCACAGGAAGTTGCAAGCCAAAGTGAACCGTTCAATCGTACCCCACCAAGCCGAACAGCACAATTAGCTGATAAAAAAGTCCATTTCAACAAAATATGAGCAAAATCCTAATCAAGAGATGGATAAGCTGTTTTACAGGCGGATCTGGTGCAGTGACAAGTGGCGCAGTCCTTACCACGCAGGGCCGGAGGATCACATTCCGGACTAGGAGCCACTGCTCAGACACTCCTTTCAACGCTACACCTTAATCAGACAGCACATTATCTTTTCAGGTTCACCTCTCAGTCCGGGAGCATAAGGCCCTGATTTGTACATCGGGTGGCCCTGTAGATTGCCATGTAGGCAATGATGAACTTAAAAAATCCACTAAATTCGGATGAAGAAAAATAAAAGATGAATTCATCGCCGTTGATGAATCCTTTTTCAGGATGCGGCACGAATTCTACTTCCGTTCGGAATCTTGGTGCCTCATCATGCGATGTGGTGTTTACAAAGACTTTCTGGGACTAGCCGGAAGACAAGTCAGAGCTCTGATCCTTCTAGACAACTCTGATACCAAATCAACGTCACCGGAGGGTAGAAGACTCGGTTGGCCTGAGCGGCAGTCAATCCAAGATTCAAACCATAAACTCTGGCGTGGCAACCATGCCACTTGCCACTACAGCACCTCTGCCTCTCGGGATTCGGATGAGGAAGTAAAATGCTTTGCGCGCTACATAGAGAAATTGATAAATGACTATGTTATTCTGCAAACTGCACAAACCTAACTCCCAAAGCCATCAGAAGTCACCCAACTGTAGAAAATCTCAGGTCTCAAGTGCATCTTCAGGAGCACTTGAAGTAGCGTAGAAAAATCCATGGGCTGATATGGGGCAAAGAGGCTTCAACATTTGCAACTTATTCAGTACATGGACTGGTCAACCCTTTAGGTTCAGGCTGGGTTCCCTTGTCATTTTCTTTAGGCTATGACACGTCTAGTACCAGAAGAACCTTTTGAAAAACCTCCCCCTTCAGAAAAATATGTCAAACAGTGCGCTAAGAAAGGAAAGCGATAGAACGAACGGGTTGAACACCACGAAATTAGAGGGTGGGGTTGAGCAATGTGGGCGGCACGTGGCCATCCATCATGGTATCGCGATTCAGCATTTGATAAGCGACAGCATCAAGGTGACGTCGTGGCACTCTCTGCGGAGGTGTCAGCTATCGCCGTACTGCGGTAAATCACACACCACCGCTATCTCCACACTTGAGTCAGCCATGGTCCGGCACAGGTGTTCCACATATGTAATTCCCATTAAAAACTCGTATAGTTGAACCGCCTTCTATGCTATAAATCTTCCAATAACCTAACAAAAAGGTAATAGCCGTCACAATCATTAATGTATGCTAACGAGATTTTGTGGTTCCAGCGTTATTACCATGATCTATTGTCACAGCAAAGACTATAAAACGTTTCGGACACTTCCAGAATTCACGAATACAGCTATATTCATCGCCAGAATGCATCGCCAGAATGCTGAATTATGAGCAAGAGTCAGACCCCAGACCTTCATCTGCCGCTGACCGGTCGAGTAAGCTATCACTCACGTCCCCGAGACAGCTCTGACCCTTTAACCTCACTTACCAGGGAAGTCCGCCAACTTACCATGGAACTTTGAATGGAGACCTGGGTAGATCGATAGAGTCTATAAGGGTATTTACAAATATAGATAACAAAACTGAACCTCATTCTTATGAGCAGGTAAAGTTTGTAATGGTGCAGTAGGGTGGAAGCTTGGTGGTGAGCTGTGAAGCATAAGCGAGGAATCGCATACGTTGAATCGAGTCGTGGTGGTTCAGTGGTAAGGTTCGACGTTCGATCGACGTATGCGATTCCTCGCTTATGCTTCACAGCTCACCACCAAGCCTCCACCCTACTGCACCATTACAAACTTTACCTGCTCATAAGTTGCTTGTGAAATGCAGGTTGCAGTTTTGCTATCTATATTTGTAAATAACCTTATAGACTCTATCGATCTACCCAGGTCTCCATTCAAAGTTCCATGGTAATTTGGGGACATCCCTGATTAGTGATACACTCGACCCCTTCCAAGCCTGAAAATTCATCAACAGAAACATGACTGGCTCCACGGTAAACTTTGGGAGCCATCCTCCCTTAGATCGGTACTTAGAAGCCTTCCCTTTACTACCAGCAGCAGTTTACCCCATACCCATGACATGGCCGTGTTACCTTGCGAGGCCATGAGCACAGACCAGGAAGGAATGACTTCCGGCTGCTTACATGCTCACTCTCCTTCTTGAAGCGGCTGAGCAGTCACGATAGCGGCTTGGTTTCTTACAGCCCTGCTTAAGAAACCGTGTGTTCACCACCTCATGCTTGTGATTTTTCTATATTTAATGCTTATACTGGTGCATCGCCAGGCGACGTGGATTAGTGACAAGCACTTTTCACCGTGCTTTCACTAGGTTCAATCGGATCGACCCTAGCGCATGCTGACCAATGCAGATGACTCAATTTTTAATAATAGTTTCAGTGTTTGTTCAAAATAAAGAATCTTTACGAAGTTCTGAACGAAAGCGAAGGTGGCAATAGTAGCCCTCCATTCCTTCAGGGTCTGTCAATTGACACCAGACTTGTGTGGCAGGATACAATGCCGGTCTGTACACGGCCACCAGAAATTTATGTTTAGGCCGAGCCGTTTTCAAAACCGAATCGAATTCCGAGTCGAGATTCTCAAACGAGATGCAATGCTTATCAGAGCGCCGAGCTAAAGCGTCCTTACGTATATACATACACTGCGCAAATCAGCGATGGAGTAAGCGTTGCTATGCACTTCACTTGAACATGGCGTAGGATGCGTT
>MU938452.1:0-13369 GCA_036418165.1 Cooperia oncophora
ACTTTTTGGCGCCAAGAGTGTCACAGCCGCGCAAGTGATGCGTAGACCATGCTCTATTTGAGACGACAAAGCCTTCCCAAGTTATTGTGAGCTTTGGCGAGGCGTAGTTTGACTTGGGGGCGGGGGAGGGAGGGGAGGAGGGGGGGAACGAAATGGTACCTAAAGCTTGGCCACGCCATCTTGTGAGACCTGTGAATTTCTACGACCAGCGTCAAAACGCCCGATACCTACGGTGCAAGAGCTGGCGTCAGGCTCATAGTGTCAGCGCCAGCAGTGCAGGCGCTAGAAGCTTTCTCGTCAAAGTACCACTGTATTCGTGATTAAGGAATGAGACTACCTTTATGGAAGAGTTTTGGTGAAAATGTCACTCAAAATAACAGATAAGGTGCCAAAAAATCGTCAATAACATCGTAACTCATTTTGCTGTCCAAATGCTCACTTGCATACTTCTATGACTGCAACTGGGACCCGAGAGCATGGCGTTTTTCGGAAGACTAGTTGAACATCTTACCTTTCACTCCGTTATACTTCTAAAATTCACATTGCTGAAAATGGCACGAATTTTCATTGTGAGATTGATCAACTCTTCGTTTATCGATTACTGATTAGGCTGACCCGTCACATATCCCCATTCGCGACAGTTGCATCAACAAAATGACCACCCATCACGTAATATTGGTTAGTTCAGCTACTTCAATATTTACTCAGCCTTCTTCTTTATCAACTGCTTCTAGAAGGTCATTTTGCCCTGTGACAGTCTTTTTGTAAGAATGGCTGGGTTTGTCTATTGCCAGTCAGTTTTTTTTTCTGGCCTAAAAGTGATTTGTATCACCCTCTTCATTCCCAGCCTCCAGTCCATGAATACTTTTCTTTTCTTTACTTTTCTTTTTCCCCTTGCCTTGACTCCATTTTTGATTTTGCCATATTTTTTAATCATTTTTTCCATTGTATAGGAGGTTGCGAGAAGCACAAGATTGTAAGGAAAGAAAATATTGAAAGTAGGAATGAAAGAAAGGAATGAAATAGTTGGTTTGGGATCCCACCGTTGTTTACTTCTAGTTGGCATCTAACCTAGATTCCTAATTAGCAGCAACTCACTGTCACCCCTCACTCTCTCCTACCTCTTACAAACTCTTTTTGAGGCAGGCAACATTCCCTTGCCACATGAACTGGTGTAGCTGTAACTGTATATAACCTATTTTCTGGAGTAGAAGGTACAGTCATGTATAGGGCTCGCCTTCGTCGAAGCGTCTCGAGTGTTTCTTCCTTTCTATAATTTTCCGTACCATGAGTTTTTATCCGTATGTGACGTGTATTCAGTAACTGGCGTTAGAAAACCTACTGGAAGATTAAAAGGATGAAGTCTTCGCCGTTAAACAATCTTTTTCGGGATGCGCCACGCATTTCACCACCATTCAAAATCGCAGTGGACGCAATGTGGTCTATACAATGACTTTCCGGAGCCAGCCGGTGTACCAACGTTCTTATCTTCCCAGATGAGTCTGGCACCAATGTACCGTCCCCGTAGGATAGAAGGCTTGGTTGGCCTGGGCGGGAGACGACCTGGGATTTAAACCCAGGACCATGCGGTGGTAAGCGTGCCACTTACTGCTACACCACCTCCGCCTCATCTAATAAAATAAAGATCTAATCTAATCTAAAAGAAGTTCCGTGGGTTTTCTAGTTCTATTCAGAATTGACCACGCGAATACGGAGTGTTCGGACTCTTGTAGCTTGGCCTGCACTTGTGCTCTCAAGTTCATGGGTAAGTTGGACATGGTAGATGGACTAGGGATCTATCACAAAGCGGGTGAAGGTAAAGCGATCCCCGGGCTCCTCCTTTGATTTGAAGCCTGTCGAGGTGAAGCAAGCCCATCGTTCCTTCGGACTTTGTCAATATCTAAGGCACTTGTCTTCTCAAACTGAATACATTTGTAAGTGACGACGCCTTCTGCGATATCCTATGGAGACGGTACGCACTTCATTGATTGCCAACTTCCTAGAGAAAGTTGTGTGCACGGCGCACCCGAGGCCCTACTACGATGATTTTTGCCGTGTTTACAGCAAATCTATTCTACAAAACCCTGACTTGAACAAAATGTCGCTCATTCGATGTAGCCTTCTTCACTGGTTCTGGATTCTGCCGAACTCGTGTAGCCTGGTGGCAAAAAGTGTTGCGCTTATTTTCGCGGACCTGGATCTCATCGACAACTGGTCAGCTGATTGTTTGGGTTAAAAAGTTTAGTGGCTTGTGAGTGTAAACCGGCTGAAGCTACATTACGCTAACAGAGCGGGGGTGGTGTCATGTATTCTCGTTTCCGCGCTATAGATTGAGGCTTCCTCAACTGGTTGACTTCTCTTAATCTTTTTCAAGGAAATGTCAGCGCTCGGTATGACATAACATTGTTTGAACTTGGTCGCAAGGATGCGCCACGAATCCCACCTCATTTCGAAGTCGCTAAGGCACTTGAATGAGTCCCGAAAGAAATAGCTCCTTTTAGGTTTTTCATCGAATAGAACTATAATAGTTCCCTATCTGATATTACAGAACTCTTTATATGCAGCCTACTCTTATAACTGGAGGTGCATGAAATTATTAGTTGATTTAATTATTTTGATTAATTTGTTTGTTTGTTTTTTTCAATACCCTCAAGAAAGCGGAGGTGGTGCAGTGGCAAGTGACACGCTTACCACGCGAGCGTTGCAAGGGCCAAGTCCCAGATCAGCTCACGCCTAAGCCGACCAAGCCTTCTAAGTCCGGAGACAGTTAATTGGTACCAGATTCGTCTGTGAGGATAGGAACACTGACTTCTACATTGGCTGGCCCCTCATCTCGCTAAATAGGTCCCGTAGGTTTAATAAGCCACTACGATTCTGAATGGAAGTGGAATGCGTGTCGCATCCAAATGCGATTGATCGCCATCGAAGACCCCATACTTCTCCCCTCTTTATTGGATGACTACAATTCAGAACGGAAACCAAGTGCATGGCGCACCCGGAAATGAGTGGTAGCCAGCAAAGTACTTCTTCTGTTGCAATGTTTTCTTAAAAATTTACTTATGCATCCGATCATCCTCCGATATCCTCATCCAATCGATTTTCTTCAGCTCCCATTGACGAATACTGTGCGTTTTTTTCAGAAGAGTGGGAAACTGATTCACGCTTTGGATGAATCACAACGATTGGTCACAGTGCATATAAAATCCTCCCGTATTCCTAGTGGTCGACCATTCTCCCAACCTTTGCCCCCGAAAGTCCCTGGCCGCTTGTTCTTATATGTACCACGGCTTATTTCGTACTCTCTCCCTATACTAATCCGTGAAGTGTCAATTATTTTGGCCCTATGTGGATCGCGGGTTTTTTTCTGGTGCTCCCAGTTACGAATCATGAGAAGGGACGAAGCAAAGCTGAGCGAAGAGCATGCCATTCCCATTTGTCTTGTCTGTGCATTTCGGCTTGGTGGGGGTATCAGATGGTAGACAGAGAAGTTTGAAGAGACCACCTTGCGAAGACCAGTAATTTCCGATAAGAACCAGTTGCTTAGTTGTACCATAAATTCATCTCCCCCTAAGCCGAGCAGGCCCATCATGCCTCCGTATATAAGAGTTCTTGTTCTCATACTGTGACCTTTCATGCCCCAAATCGAGCTACTGAAAGGGGCGTTCTTAGTTAGGTCGGGCGACTGACTGCGCTCCAGCGAATTCCCAGGATTGCTGCAAGGGTCGAACAAAGTTGTCTTGAATGTGATGGAATGAGCTTGTATTGGTCCAATGATTAGGAGTAGAGCGCGGTGGCACGATTGGATCGTACGAGTCCAAAGTATAGACGCTTTTTTCCCCAATAGTCTGCTCTTTTTCCGCAATAGTTTGTTGCCGTCACCTGTTTGTTGTCTATGTCTATCTTATCTGTCTTAATTTTTCACTTCGCTTTGTAAATACATTCCTTCCCTTCAATAGGGTTTGAGCGTTCCTTCAGCGCTCAGAGTCAGCGGTGTTGGTGCCAAGTAATACCCTCATACGAAATGCTCAAGCGGAAAAATTTGCCTTTACAAGCCGGTCTGAGAGCCCTTCAGTTTTGTCTTTCCTCTCCGGCTCCTCGATCCCGGTACTCGGTCTTTCTGACATAAAAACTCCTGAGGACTGGCCATCACGCATCCTTCTTTTCGGACCGCCAATTTTCACGTTTAGTTGTGTTGATGGGGGAAAAACTAAAGTGCAATTAACGCATCATTCCGCTGAAAATCACCGGTCATCAAGGAAGGTCAAGTGTCCGATTGGAAAGCGTGCGGTTTCGGCCCTACGTCCGTCTTGGCCTTGGAAACTCGTCAATCTGATTAGGCGCGGGAAGTTTCCGGTTTTAATCCCTCAAACCACCAAAAATTGTGAACATCATGATCGAATTGTAATGAATTTTCCCAAGGATTTTGTAGTGATATAGAGAGATTTGCCTGTCGAAAATTCTCATTGGCCACAATGGCACGTGAGTGAAGCATTTTTGGTTGTGGAGTGTGACTATTATTTTCTCTGGCAAAAGGCCTGCAACTTGTTCAGGGTTACTCTCCTTACCTTTTCCAGAAAACCTGGGTTCAACCGAGACGGAGCAAGACGATGCGATCTCAATTCGACTACCCACCCCTCCGTTTTAGCACGACACCTTCTTAGGCAATGTAATAGTTCTTCTAAATGCTCATTTTCCGATATCTGCCCAGTTGGTGGTTGTATGCAGCAAAAAAAGCAGAACATTTGGCTAGATCAGTTCTTAAAATACGCCATGCATTCCACCTCTCTTAAAAATAGGGCGCAGAGTCGTTGAGAGCCAGGATTTTGCCTGTTCCCGAACCGTCATTAGTGAATGCCATCCTATGGACAGCTGATTATTTCTGTAAGCCTATGCCAATAGCGAAGCTTTTTTACAGTTGACAAATCCGCAGGCCTTGAGGAGAATTGGGCTGGCGCAACAGGCCTACAGAGTAACTTCTAGAGTCTCACAGTTCACTGACGTGTTTCCCTCGTTCGGCCGCTTATTTATTACTTTATTTAGTTTCCTGTGTGTTTTCTATTCCACTAGCCATTGTCTCAGTCTGTGCGACACAGGAGGATAGAGGACTGATTCGCTTGGGCTTATTCCGTCCAAGATCCGAACCGGGGACCATGCACGCGGTAGCGGCTCCCTTTTTCCGCTTCATCACGTCTGTCCTGATATTAAATGTATAATAATAGTAGTCCATGACGACTGACTCGATTTGAGACTGAAAAGCTTCGATTCTTGCTCAAACCTCTTCTGGCCAGCTCTCAAAATTCTGTACGAATTACTAGCAACAATGATAATACTTTAAAATGATAAGATCACTACAAATCAAACCTGAAAAGGTCCTCAGTTTTCGTGCCTGTCACCACGTTAGATTAATTATCGATGAGTATCATCGAAAGAAGAGATTGTTGTTTGGTGGGTACATGAAGGTCAATCGCCACTCCATTCAGTGATTATCTTTATCATCTAATCAACTGGTCTGTTGTTACTGTTTTTCATTCTTTTTGGAAAAAATTATCCCATATTTTGCACATAGTTTTTCAACAATTGGAAAAATGTTCCTTCAGCTGTGGTTTTTGGGTTGATTTACCCCGTTGTCCCGAATCCCCCGTTAGTCTCCCGAGCACGAGTAACCGAGTAAGGAATTTCGCCAGTATTGCCCGCCAGTAGGGTCTATTGTTCTGGCTATGGCATCCACAACAACCCACATGCATCCTTTTGAAAACACTTATTCCCATCTTTGTCACGCCTGGCCACAAAACGGTGGAATTTGGCTCACTGATTTGTCCGAGTCCAGCTTTCCTTCTCTCTCGGGAAAATCATGATGCTGATGTTCTACCTAACCTGTTCCTGCTCCTGCCCATCCCCATTTCCCATCACACCAGTCTAACCCCAAGTCGGGACGTAAGTGGTTCGCTAGATAGTTTCTAAAATCGATCTTGTGTTCTTCAAAGCCCCTATTGAAAACGTAAGCTCGGCCACAGTATTTTTGAAACTTGGCTTCCGGAGAATTGTCAGATGTGTGGTGTACCCCTAAATTCATAAACTGACTGTCTGACGGTTACTGTTATTAACTGTGTTGACAAATTATAAATTTTTAATCCACATTTCCAACAAACAATAGCTCGACAAAAGCGGCTCTGCCCACTCTTACCGTACTCGACAGTGTCCAAGGCATGAGTTGAAGATCTCGAAAATGGGTTGGAGATCTCCACGTTTCCAAGGCTTCGGGATTTTAGATCCAAATTAAGCGCCCTGTTCTGGCTTGGGAAGGGCAATTGTACCTTCGCTAAACTCCTTGGCTCAGCTACAGGTCTCATTTTGGTGGACCGTGTGAACTGTTGTTGGAAGTTGGCGGACACGGTCCGGATGAGTCACATACATTGGATGGCAGACTGTCTACAGTGTTTCACGCAGGTGGCCTCATACAGGCCCTCGTTGAGATACACGTGCCCGACCCACCAAGAGAACTGCTCCCTTTTGATCCAGACTCGCAAAGAATCCTTCCTATAATTACTAACGCACCGACTTGTTGGATTTGTGTTTTAATGTCTAGCGCAAGTCTAGCTCTAATTAACCGACGCCAGAAAAAAGTAGCTCGGTTGCCCTTGGTGAAACTCGATCTCATGAAGATTATTACTCACAGTCTCGTTTTTAGCCGCAAAGTTCCACCTCTACTCCTTCATATCTTGATAACTGGTTCTCTTTACACATGTGCTCTACAGGTGTGCTTCAAATTTTCGATTCAGAGCGGCGATAGTAGCTGCTCACCAGCTGTCACACTCTCTGATCGACTTTCGTCCACGGATAACGCAGGCCTGCATTACACCTGGCCGCGTTTGTGGCAAGCTTAGAAAGGGACTGTCTGTGGATTTGTCGCGTAAAGTAGTAATACTTTTCTTTTGGAAGTATTGGTCACCTTCGCTTCATGAGGTTGTTTTATGATCAAAACCAATTCAGAAGAATCTTCCTAAATAAAACTTCTCCAGCACTTTCTGTGTCTCTTGCGGAAATATTGGTCCTTACCTCGTGAGATCGTTTTGTGATCAAAACCAGTTCAGAAGAACCTTCCTTAACACGTTCGAGGCGGCGTGTACTCCCGGGAGTACACGCGGAAACCCCTGTTTTCGGTCATTCGTACAGTTCTTGCGAAAACACGCGCATATTTTTTTGTTCTTTTTGCGACTGATTGTATTCTACTAGCATACATTTACACAATTAACACATCAGTACGAAGAAAAATTGTAAAAATAAGCCAGAAACAACAACGAACATGAGTTCTGGGCGAAATGGCCTTCGCCTCGAATGTGTTAAATAAAACTTCTCCAACAACTTTCTGGTTCTTAAGTGTTGCTATCCTGACCACCTATTGTCAAGTTTTTCTTACCTTTGAATTTTCTGACCCAGATAAATCGTGTTCTCACTTTTTCTTTGGCGCTATTGTGTGCGAAATCTCTTGAGAACCGCTCCTTGCAATGATCAGTGAGTGGTTGCAAATCATTGTGAAACTTTTTCTTAGACAGATTATGTCGTCGCTGTCGGGTTGAATCGGTTTCTTCTACAAAGAAGACTGAAAAAAGAAGAACACGACCCGTTGATGACGTCGGGGAGAGATCGCTGGCTTCCGATCCACTATTCATCATATTTCGGATTTTATTTGTCGCTTTATCGCTGCTGCCGTAATTCCCTGATACATCTCTTCAAAATTTAAAGTCTCTAGGCAATTAATAGAGTGGATCTTTCATAGCCTAGCTGAAAATATATATTTGCGGTACGATATGTTTGCATAATGGGATAGACTAGGCAAGAGAGGCGAGAGAAGAGCGCAACTAGACACCAAAATGGGGCGGAGTCCCTTACGCCTAGGTGGACTGGGGTCAAGGTACAGCATCGTTGTTGAAAGACATATGGAGGGTGATACTTTCCCGCTGGGGGGGGTCGTATTTCGTCGTTGTTGGGAGAAGGGCCCGTATGTGGCTCTCAGAGAAATTCTCCGCATGGGATGGGAAGAAACTTCTCCTGGTTGTTGATCTTCCGTGATTTTTCCTATGTCATGTGAATTATATACCCCTCCTCCCTCCCCCAGCTCGACAGCATAAATTTTCGAGGAAAAGTAGGGAAATCTTCGAGAACATCGAGAAGAAGTGGTAAGAAGTTGGGGCAAATCTGAGAGTTTGCCCGTTTCACATTGAGACAAAGTTTCTGGGAGTTAAACTGAAAGATCGTGGGAACCTTTGTAGTGGGTTTATGTGTTGGGGAAGGCGGTCGGTACCAAGATACTCCCTTTTAGGTGAGCGTCCGTACCCGGACCGCTCCACCTCGCGAAGAGAGGGGTCCTGTAAACTAAACAGCATCATTCCACACATCACGGTGCTGTATCCTGCTGGTGGTGATGAAACTTGTGCTTCATGTGTCCACCTAGTTTCGCTTTAGCTTCTGCCAAGCAGGGCCTGCTGCTTCTCTTTCGCTCCAAGTGCAGGTCATGCTGTCAAAAGAAAAAGGTATGAAGTGGGTTGCCCTCAACTCTTTCATTCGCCCCAGGGCAGTGCACATGATGACCATTCCGAGTCAGCTCGAGATAGGATTGTCCAATGCAAAGGGGAAAATGTCGTAGGTGGTAGCCTGGTTATAACTTTTTTCTTCCCACACTCGAGATCGCGCAGTGAATACGAGCACACGGCGCAATTGCCAGGCTCAACGGCGTTCAGATCATTATTCGTGAGCAGACGATTACGTACCAGTTGTGGAATCACTTTCTAAGCTCGCATAGAGTGACTGAAGATCGACTCTACTCGCACCTCACCAAGGGTATCACCTACTCATCTTGCAACTTAATCCACTGTCGACTTACCATCTGGTTACATTCGTCGCCGAATTGGAGGTACACTTCTCACGCACGGAAGAATCTGTGTTGCGCCTGCGCCTTGTCTCCGGGTTCCCTTCTGCCATTCTATAATTCCCAAGCTGACTCTGTGCCGATGGGACGCTCGAGGGCAGGGCACGCCATATGTGATAAATGCTCTGCAATGGCCATACTGTGCGAATCCCTGCAAATACGACCCCCCCCCGCTAGTTCCATCCCTCTGAAAGCCCCCTCCCTTTATACGGCGTGCAGTGAAAAACAGAAATCAACATATCGAATTTTTCTACTCAGACCTAAATACGACCCCGCCATTGTGTTTTATCGACAAGACGCATGGCTGGTGCTCCTTGCCGAGGGCAATCGCCGTCCGTGCGGAAACTCAAGGGCAAAAAAGGAAAAAAAGAATTTTTCCCTTTTCCCCCGCTCACTCATTTGCCGAATTCAGCTTAGTTCAATATAAATTAATTTGGAGGCTATTGATGAAGCCTCTTTAGTAAGCTCTTTTTGTGATGCATCATTCTGTACAGTGCTGTACCGGCTGTGTATTGAATTTCTAGAGAAACTATTTGTACTGGGCCAGGACGAATTTGAAAGTTGGGGAATGCAAATAATTCAGACCATAGCACAGGTTATATTTTAGGGGCTTTATGAAATGTAGGACCAGTCATCCGATTCCCCATAGTCGTGCCGGTAACCAGTCTTTATCGTCAGCTTCGTCACCTGAGCAAGACAACAACTTCACGGCCCTTAAAAGTGCTTCTCAAGTGCCATTACCTCTGTTTGATCGCGCGCGCTCAGACTGGCGGTACAGCTGCATTAAATCCATCCGCGCCTACGCTGCCGCCTCGACTGGCTCATCAAGTTCTGTGCGTCATCATTCTCCCTTGAATAGTGGATTCTAAATTGGGCGGAAAGTAGTCGACGGACGTATTCTCAGGCAATTTCTTCCGGATCTTTATTTGCGAGTGACGTTTATTTCCTCCAGAGATGATGGCGCGCTAGAGATTTTTGGAGTTTACTAAAGAGGCTATGAGTATTTCATGACAGCCTGGATCCTGCGAAAGCCTTGAAATCGACGTTACTATGTAGTTTTCATCTTTTTAAGAAAAGTAGTTTCAACATATCTGAAGAAACGGGCGTTGCTAAGGAACTGTCGCTAAAGAGAAGTCAAATTAAAGGGCTGCTCTACTGGCTTCCATTATTCTACTGGGCTTCAAGGCTTCGGCTCAAGCACTCTCCGAATGGGCATCTAACAAGGACACTAGGACCAATCTTTAAGCACTCAAGGACTCGTGCTCCCAATGTTTTTGTTTCTGTTCCTGCCATCTACCTTTATTGTGCTCGTCATTCGATTACCGTTGCAGTCTTTTACAGAAGCTCGCAGCATTACTTGGTACATTTGAAGGAAGGGTACGCTCTCCCTTTGCCTCCCGCCAAATTCTCCCTGTACGACAGCCCTTTCGTGGTCCATGTCCTACCAATTTTTGAATGTCTACAACCCCTTGTTTTCCAATCTCCCGAACAGATTTCCCGAATTTCACGGCTTTCCAGAAAATGGCACAAAGGGCGATTGAGCAGAGCTCATCACCTGAAGAATCATTAATTCAACCATCGAGAATTATTAGTTGTATGGGGTTTTTGGCCTGTGCTGTCGAGGTCGTGTGCAGAACTATGTACTTTGGCCGTTCGCATTTTTCTCGAGGTTTTCCTATCTCCACTTTCTCCGCAAAGGCTGCCGTCGAGCGAAAGGGGACACACTTGAAATAGGAAAAATTGAGAAAAATTACTGACCGGAAATATTTTTCTCAAGTGAAAAAAAAACATCAATGATGAAATGTCATTGACTATGTCGAAAAATCGAGCAAAGAGAAGCATTGAGGTCAGTATGATCTCAGAAGGCAGATACAACCCCCGCTCCAGTGACCATATAGACCCCCCTCGCTGTGGACTCCCAGAACGTGCTTTGGTAGGCTTACAGTTGCTTGGATAGAATTCCATCTTCAAGTCGACGCGGAGGCGATATGGCGCCTTTCTCCACTGCGCTATCTTCGCCTGCTCAACGTGTCCTTTACACATAGGTATTTGCATAGTCCAATTAATAAAAAGTGTTTGAGGGTGGCGGCCGAGCTGCTGCGTGACGTTATAGTCACAACCTGTCTATTGTTGAGTGTGTGTCAAAGCCGCCTGTTAGAGCATTCCCACGCGATAGATCCACTCCACGATGACATGCTGACGGCGGAATGACCCTCATACGTTTCTTTTATTCATAGCCGGACTAAAAATCGTACGATTCATCATTGTCATTGACGTGGAATTAATTGTTTTTGTGCGAATTGTTACGGACAGCACACAGAATCCACCAGTTCTTAACCGGATCCTATCCACACGACGCACGTCCTATCGTTGGGAGAATATTTTGCAAAATGCGACCTTTCCTGCAGAACTTCCTGCTCTGATGCGATCCGTCGTTCCCATCCCCCAACCACCGATTTCCTAATTTCTCCATCTCTCCACCGATTTTTCAGACTTTTTTCACTTTCTTTCTGATAACTCTCCATTTTTCCTCGACGAACTCTCTGTTGAGCGTGGGGAAGGGACATAGCACTCGCAAAACGGGCGAAAACCGGAAATGGTTGACAACCGAAAACGTCGTCGTCGCAGAAGAAAATACGGCTCCCTACTCCCTCCAGCGATCAAATACGACTCCCCACGTGGGGATCCCCAACATAGGACGTGTCCCTCATTCCACCTCATTACCGACTTGAGGCTTCGTTTTCAGTGGCCTTCGCTAAATTCCTTTTTACTAGTGGATATGACTCGGCGAAAGCACAGTGGAGCAATTATGGCCGGCGTCGGAAAAGTATGCGTTTTTTTTGCATACGTCTATGGGCAATCGCAGACTCCATAAATGTGGTTGGTAAGCCAAGTGTGCAGCATTGGATGGGTTGAATGGCGTCAGTGCGACCCCCCCCCCCACGAAACAACTTCTGGTACGTCCCCTTCCAGCCCAACTCGAATTTTGATTTCAACGTTCCTTCTTTACGGGTTCGTTTCCCAATAAATTCCTGAATAATACTTTTGCCGGTGGAGGTGGTTGGGTTGGGAAGTGCACGCTTTACCCACTTTGCGCCGCACGGGTCGAATTCCTCTCGGCTCCCTTTTGAGCAACCAAGCCTTTTGCCCACCAGGGGCGATAACTTGGCATCAGATTTGTTTGGGAGGTTAGAAGCACTGGCCCATTGTGTAAGCCATGCCGCCTTAATAAGCCACTACAGTCCAGGAGGATGTAGAATGCGTGCCGCATCCCTAAAAGAGCTTTATCAAATAGCGAAGACTTACTTTGTCCTTTAATCCATCTTGGACTCCTTACTGTTTATTTCCTGTGTTTCCGACTTTCCGTATATTTTCGGGAATTGTGTTTCCGATTTCCGTACATTTCCGGATTTCGTTTTCCTTTTTACGTCCCACTGTAAATCCATGCTCTTTCAGGTCGCTGCAGAACAAACAATTCAACGAACGTCACAATCATCCTTTAATCAGCCAATCAGCCGATGACATACCTGAGCTTTAGTAACGGGTTGATGTAAGTATAGGATATTTAAAGTGTTTCTAGTGCAAATGCACTCTGCAAAGGAATCTGTGCAGCATTTGAATTCTCCTTCTTTCACCGAGTACGGTAGCGGTAATGCGATGTGAATTCTCTGTCGGTATCCATTTAACGTCTTCATACGGGCTATTCTGCTTATTCATTCACCGCCTTTCACTTAGGCCAGCTATTAATCGACGCCATAAACTTCGACCATGTCCTTGCTGGGTCTCGTAGTTCTCTGCTGGGTTCTCTGGAAGATCATCTACTTTCTTTCACTCACTTTTACTCTTTACCTGTTTTTTCGTTTCCTCCTATATACTTAGAGAGCGCTACCGTTTTGCCCAACTTGGCACTATTCCACTCTTAAAGACCTCCCTTTCCGAAGTTTGGCTAAGATGCGGATTTGGCTGAAAACTTGTAGCCTGTAGTAGTTAGACCAGGTACGACCTACACTTGGGGAAAACTCACTAAATACGACCCCGTTCCCCCTCACAACTTCCCGTTCCAAATCCCGCTTACCAGCTTACCGGATTCTTCAAATCCTCCCCAGCATTCTATTCATCAAGGAACTACCGTCTAAACAGGGCAAATCATTAGCTGGGGATTTTTAGATGGGGATTTTGGTCGAGTGCGTACGACCCCCCTTTTTTAGAGGGCTGGGCCCACCCCCAAGTTCCCTCCCCACCGAGCTGTCAAGGGGGGGGGTAGTGTAAAACCCCCAAAAAGTCAACAAACTCTCAGAAGGTCAGAGGGGAAATATCACCCTTCCCTTCCCTCCCAACAACGAGCAAATGCGACCCTCCCACATTCACAACGTTCCTGAAACAAGAAAATCAACTCGCAGAAAATTTTTTTCTCGGCCCATATACGTCCCCCCTCTCCTAACG
>MU938467.1:0-19323 GCA_036418165.1 Cooperia oncophora
TCGATCGTTCGTTACCCCTCCTTATTCCTCCTCGACAGTCAGCGATGTGTGTGGCACTGATTCTCTTAGCGAATGCCTTCTACAAAGTCTATTATTGGCTGTTTGATATGTGTGAACACGCATTTGTTTCGGCACTTCTACTAGCTACCGTATTCTTCTTCTTTCTGCCTGTACTTTTCAACTTGGAATCGGTAAGTTTTTCAAGTTCCACGATTTATGATTTTATGTGGGTGTACATTTGCCGGTAAGAGGGCACGTAAAAAGCGGGCGCTGTTCATGTTCAAAGGGACAGGAGCCTGTCATGTTCAGGGAAATTTACTCTCTGTATTGACGTTGGCTGTCCCGATTAGCTTTTGCGTCGACAACAAGATCCCACAGTGAAACACGTAGTCATCGGTAAAGAACAACTGGAAGTGAGAGGACGCAGACGATTAGCGCGCTTGGCTATGGTTCGGCGTGGGCGGGGTTTGGAGACGGCACTTGGATATCACCACCCTAAAGCCCCATTCCCGAGCCCTTTTGACTGGAGAAAGTGGCAAGCTGGCCCTTTCTGGTTCTTTATTCATCCTGTTCCTTGGAAACTGCGTATCCAATCACCTCGCATTCTTCTGATAAGTATCAGAATCCTCCGGAAGTGCGTACCCAGTAACCTTGCATTTTTCTGATAAGTATCAGGATCCCCGAAGAGCGTGTACAGTTTTTCTTTGAAGGCCCCTGGGATGTGAACCCTTCTCCCTTTCCATCTTCCAATTCAGAGAAGTGTAACGTCTGTGATCATGCAGAGAAAAGCCTTAATGTCTGCTCGTTTTTCTTTATGTTTCTCGCTTTTTGTCTCCAATCTCTCGGCTGTGCTCGTGGTTACCCTTCACCTCTCGCATCTTCTCATGATTTTAAATGGCAAAAGTTCTGTGAACTGAATGTTGGCGAGCATATAATGCTAATGAAATCATGGAGAGGCTTTGATATGAAGCAACCATCACTGTACATCATTTTCAGAGAACTCGTGGGATTGGATTAATGAAGTGATAAAGCGATGTTTTGCAGAGCTTAATGATTTTACATTTCTGGGAAACGATTTTCTCGGTTGCAACTTGAATTGATCATTGTGAAAATTCTCACTCTTTTAATTATCATTGCTTTCGATTTCTGTCTTCTTACTGGTATTCATGAAACGCTCTTTGTCGTACTGGCCTTCTTTTCTGCTTATATACAAACTCGGCGCCGTTAGCGACAGGGGGCATTTTGCACTTTCAGCTGATTCTATTTACGAGTTTAAAGTCTCACTTGGTGAATGTGTGGATTTCTTATTGATGTAGCTCTCATGAAATGGAGCAAAGCTCGTCCAGGCCACCTGTAAAGTGGTAATCAAGGAAAGAACAGTCTAATAAGTAGGAACGGTCGATGGAGCAAAATGCCCCCCCCCGTTGCCAAAACTGCGCCATACACCTCTTTGTTATTGGACCGAAACGAGTCAGTACGGGCGGCACACGTGGCGACTGTAATGAAGCCGCTCGGCGCGGGTTTTCCACAGAGCTTATCGATTTGATGTGAGTTGTTACAACACACTACCTGCAGTGCTTTCATCCTTGCATTGATAGGGGCGTGTAGGCGAGAAGAGGTGCACATAGTTTCGAAGGCTTTCTCGCTTTTTCATTGAAAGCCGTACCGAAAAAGTTGAAACGAGTTAACACGAAGGATTATGATACAGTAATGTCACTTCGTGGTTCAACGATTGGAATGCCAGTCGTGGTGCTGACGCCGCCGCACGCAGCGTCACGCACGAACATTGACTATCAGGCAGGAGTGACGAACCTGATGAAATGGCGCAAAATTGCTTTCTGCGTGTCGCTCGTAACTTGGTTTCATGGCCTGCCCTAATCTTATTTATTTGATGCTGGCTGTCGCCATTTCATTGTTGGTAGGCCAGTTTCTCCTGGGCATTCGGTTTTCACTAATGGTGTCAGCTGATATCATTCTCCAGAACCTGTGGTGCTCTAGTTTTGCTCATTTTCTCACTGTCCCGTCCATTCTTAGTACCATACTGCATAGTACCATATTCCATCACCTAAACGGGCTCGTTTTTATCCACTTCGCCAACACTGAACTTGGCTCTTCCCAGCTTGCTGGTATTCCTACGTGACGTGCCTTTTGCGGCCTATCGTGGTCGAGCGGTCCTCGATAGGGACAGTCCTGTTTGTATCCTAAGGGGACCTGCAGGGAGGGAGTGGTATTTTGCTTCGAAAAAAACATTTTTGCAGTTGATGACTTTCCCGGTTTTTTCAAGGTTTACCTGCCCCATGCAGCATCCGCTCAACGGCAGTTTCTTAATGGAAAAGTGGAAGCTTGGGAAAATTTAGGAAGATTCAAAGAAGGGTGACAATGGAGAGGGGAGGGTCGCTATCAGAGGAACAAATTTCGAGAATGAGGTCGGCTTAGGTCTCGTTGACTTGCTGAGCAAGTGAATAAGCTCGTGGGACCGAAAAGACGAAGAATCGAATTTTTTGTCGGATGTTTTTCATTGAAATTTTTTTAGCATAACAGACACTCCTCCTGCTCCCTTAGCCGATGAATTTTCCCAGGATCATAGGTAAAAGCTCTATGAAGGATGAATTCTTCGGAGAGAGACTCGGCTCGTATGAATCGATGAAAAGATTTGGTGATTATCGTGAGTGGTCTCATGCGCAGGTATTGGTTGGTCCCATGGGCAGTTGGGGGCCTAATTTTGGCTTTCCGAGCACCTAATGTTGACAGGATCATGAAGGGGCGCAAACTCATTGCGAACCCTTATCCACGTTCTAGCCGTGCAGTTTAAGAGGAGGAGAGGCTGCTTCAAGGCTCCAAACTTTTTTGGCGCTCTTGACTCCGCTCCCAGATCTTGAATGATGTCTCCCTCTTGATACCCAGGAAATGTCTTCAAAAGTTCGGGTTCGGGAGCCCATATCGCCACCGAATTTTGCAAATTGATTGCATTTTCGTGAGTTATGTTTCCCAAGCTTAACGAGTTTCACATCGGCCCGTTTATCCGCGGGCATGCATGCGGAGGTGTTGATTAACCGAGAGGATTATAGCCGGCTTTGGCTCCATTTGCGATATCATTGAGTCGTCTGATTGTTGCTCTTTTCATCTCTAAGCATAACTGCTGACTTGGAGTGGCTTTGGAGTGCTCTCTGGATTCTTTCGGACGCGCCATGCACTCGACTTTTCTATGATTTGACAGGTGCGGCTTACACGTCCTACAGAAGCGTGTATAATTATGAGGACACCTCATTTTTAGAGAAATAGTGCACGAAAATTTGGTGACTTCCCTGAAAAATCGATGATTTGGTTCCGCACTCAACGTCGTAAAACTCGCGAAAAGTCGGGCAACTTTCATTGACTTCACACTCCTGCCTCATTGTTCCTTGGTGTTTCGTCGCCTAGAAATCTAGTAGGCGTCCTCTCGTGAGATCACAAAAAATTAAGCGTCTAATCAGCACCTCATGTGCAAAACCGCTTTAACAGGTGAAAACACGTGCTGCATCGTATCTGCTCGTCAGATATTGTTTTTCTTTCTACGATGTGTCACTTTACATGTGCACACACATCGGAGTGCACAATGTGTTACCCACATCGGAGATCTCGTCCGGTTCCGCCCTCGTGTCCACAAACTGTCTACCTTGCTTTCGGACGACGTTCTCGTTGAAATCTTAATTTTTCTGGGACGCTGTCTCTAGCGTCCAGGCACCTATCTGTGTTAGGAAAAAACCAGTTTCCGTGCATAAGACCTGTAAGCTTGGCTTCGAGCTTGTTTACAGTCAATCGTCTCCACTGATGATAAAGGCCTGCTTGGGACGTAACAAGGAAGAATCTGCTCGGCGCCGTTCGCTTTGGAGGGATGAGTGCCACCTGAGCAGGTTTCGCCTAAGTTTGGGAAGGGAAGAAGCTCCAGCTTCTCGGGGCAGGAAGGGGATTTTGTGTTGCAGTAACCTTAGCTTTGCACAATATTCTCCCTCCCCTCCCCTCCCCCTCCCCCCTCGCTCTCCGCCCTACTCCAAGGCGACCAGCGCTGTCCTTCTTGTCTTCTTCCCCTAACCATAAGTGAATAGAATCGAGCCCAATTTTGACGCCCATTCTTTGATGAGGTATCCTAGGGAACATAGACATTTTCCCATCAGTAAATGAATTACAAAACTTTTCCATAGACTTCTCACAAGTAATTACCGCCACCTGACGACAAACCATTTCTACTAGTATATTTGATTATTCTGCTTAATCCAGCAAATTTAGCGGCATTTCTAGCAGTTTCCAGTTGCAAAACGTCGGTTAATGGCCGCCCAGCTCGTCAGCTCCATAGGAAATTCATTGGTTAAGCCCGTCTCGTTAAAAATGTATAAACTAGGGGTGGTTGTTTAGCTGAACTAGTAGCCAGGGTATTATGCATGAGTGTATTTGACTTTGGGAAGTCTTGGCCTGATCACGTCTGCTTGTCCTGACTTCTTGATGACTCCTTGACTTCTTAACTGCTCAAGATTTTGCCTATTTTCTCATGCGGTGAGGTTCTTCTTCAGGGTATCAGTGTCAGTAGTTCTCCCAGTGTTTCTTTTGTCTGTCACTTTCTTGCTAACTCTATGGATCTCAGGTGGAGCATGAGCCTGCTGCCTGTTTAGAGTTAGGAGATGACCACTCACGTCGTCATACGTTAATGAAGGAGAACTAATGATGGGGAAACCTGTTAAGGAAAGCCCGTAATGTATTATTCTCAACAACTTGTTAAGACACGTCATCAACGTGTTAGATGACATCAATGACACGTCACTTATATTTTAACAAGTAACGTTCTGTCCTACGTACTGCATCAGCGCCCTGGGAAACCTATTCTCTACACATGTAGATGTAGGTCAATAAGGGCGTTGTTGGGCGACGGAGGGGCATTTCGTACTTTCGCAGCTTCCGTAGTTCCGGTTTACAAGTCTCACTCTAGTGAAACCCCTAAACCTTTGTGCAGCTGGAGCAAGCTCGTCCACCCACTATGATAAAACTTGTAATTCTCGCAAGGCTCTCTCGATGGCTCGACACGTCGTTGGGAAGTGACAAAAAGCAAGTGTCCCCCCCGTCGTCGAACTGCACCGTCAGCGCGTATCCAGATTCGGGCTATAGCGGAAGATGGAAGAGCCCCTGTTTTTAACAACTTTGTTCAATAGGTATTGGTCAGAAGATCCACGGAAAGGCTGCACGCAAGAACGAGTTGCCATTTTCCTGTTAGCTGACCCGACATGCTACAGCACTTCTCCGCCGGAATCGGGTCCTGGTGCGAATGCCGCGCACGCGACGCCTCGTGCGACGTCGCGTTGTCGCAACGCGGATCTGCTGACCAGCATCCATGATCCAAACCGACCCTATTTCACTGTATTAGCTTCTGTTGTGAGAAACTGATTTGTCTGTGCGCTATTGTAACTCCAGCTGTAGTGTATTGATTGAATGGTGAACATTTTCTTTCGAGAAAATCGCGACGAGCGGGATTACGCGCGCGACATTTCCGTAACCAGTTAGGGTCTCAGCATCGTGATGTATAAAATCTCGAAGATGGCGATGTTGTGACTCTCAGCCCCCTTCCCCCTCAGACACCTACTTTCCAATTTCCCAGCACTACTAGCATTGTTACGATTTTTTTATCACAATTTCCCTGCTCTCCAGCTGAAACTCGCGATTGTTTACGGAGAGTGGAAGGGTGGGGGGGGGGGAAGACGGGGGATGTGTTGTGTGCCTTAGTCGGGAAAATCAGAAGATTCAAAAACTCGTAAAAGGTTTTAGCGAATTGCAAAAACTTCTGTTCAGGCCAGACATGGCTTTTTCCCCTAACAATTAGGTGCTTCTCTCTGATAAGATTCTTTTAACGATACCAAACCCTGTGCGCATTCCGCATTCCGCGATAATCCTAAGGCGGAGTCCGTCCTTCATCGTGTAATCAGGTGATGAACAGAGGAGCGCCATCAATGAGGAAGATTTAAGCTGTAACTCTCCGTTCAGTTCTTCCCATCGACTCTTGTAGCAAGCGGATTGCACGTGTAAAGGTACAGTTCGCGAATCAGGTATCGAAGGTTTGAAAATTACAGGGGGGGGGGGGGCAAAAAAAGTCATTTCGGCCGAGCCACATATCAACGAAGTTTTCGCAGCCCAGACAGGGGAAGTGGATATGAGTACCAGGGTGGAAGATACCCAAGATCTTCCTCTATAAGCTGGAGCTGGCCCTCGCCAATCGCCTTCATGTACACCAAAATATGAAGTCATCTCCAGTCGCGGCCTGACTGTCGAGAACACCTTTGGAAATCACGGCTGCGCTCCAAAACAGACTGCGAAACTGCTTAATAGAAGTCATCCACAGATAGCTACCTGGAGGTCAGTACTCTTGATCTGCAAGACCTCCCACATCGAGCAGCTTCGTCAACTTCGCTACGGTCTAGGACATCATCTTCACCGTATTCGCCGAGGCGCGAGTTGATGGTATGGACCGGAGGTACCGTACCTGAAGGGGAAGACCGATATTTTCTTTGTAGACCCCGACTGAAGGTGAGCGCTGGCGGTTACATCAAGTAACTCGAGAAGATATCCTCCCTACATGTGGTCGCCCGTACCTTCTTGGAGACCTTGTGCTGCTACAGGTTTGGGTGCCACCACATGGAATTAAAGGGTTTTGGAAAAACTCCCGCCTAAGGAATCGCAAGGGCGTGTCGTATCCTGAAGAAGAGTGTAATAGTGAAAGTATGCTTCCCCTGACCTGACCCACTCAATTTACTAGTTCGCGGGCGGACTTCGCAGAAGGTGTCTACCGTGAGCGGAGAATATCGACTATCTCGCCTGACATCTCAAGGACAACATCGCGATTGCCCGTGCCAGATATTCTCGATGGCGCTCGTGCAGAAGGCTGGTGGCGGGAAGTATCATTATAGTATTTAATGTGCTCTTTAATATGGTAGTAAATGTCCGATAAAAATTTAATAAAGTGTAACTTATAGCGCCTTGAAAGTCATGGAGGCAAAATGACTTTTTTTTTGGCCCCCCCTGTATGTGTCGGAGTTAGAGTGGCGCCGGCTTGTACCGTTTTTGGCAAAAAAAGGGAACGGGAGTGCGCTATTAAAGCGCATTATAGAGTCGCAGTGATTCCGCCTGGAGACCCCGCCTTCAAGGCTCGCCTTTCGGTGAAAAACGTAGCTGCAGGACGAAAAAGCGCGAAAATCTTTTTCTGTACGGTTGTAGAGTCTTATCGGGAACAGTGTCGGATTGCGGGGTGTAGTGCTGGAGATTGGAGTCAATTGGGCACGTTTACAAATTTGGGGTGGGTCGCAAATGAGTGCTATTTAGGGCGGTCGCCATGCTTTTTTCTGCTTTTTTTCTTTTCACTATCGAGTTACGAGCACCTTGTCGTCTATTTTCAAATCCCTGAATCCACTGTGATGTCATGTGATGCAGAATGATTATGCGGCTTTGCCTGTTGAAATGATAGTGGATAGTCGCTCCAGTTTTGATTGGGGATGCAGTCTAGCTCGCTGCGAACGAAAGCGTGTCGGAGAGGGTGGGCTTAGCACGCCGCCATCTTGTTCTCCACCAACCAAGCGGGTAAGCGGCAACGACTAAAAAACGGTTTAACGATATGGTGTAGTTTTGTTGCTCGCCTAAAGAAAAAAGGGGCTGGCGCCGTGCCAAATTCATCCTTCCTTGACATGCCCATCAAGGACACCAGCGCTCCGCGGCGGGTTTGCTTCCAACTTAGGTCGATTGAAAAGAAACAACCCAGAGAGCATGAACAGGCTAACAGAGGAAATCGTGGCGTTCCCTGGGAGTTCAAGTTTGATGATAATCGCTGGTTGTAACCGTATATTTCATAAAAAGTTTTCGTGGAGCACTTGCCGGTTTTAAGCTTTTCTCAGAAAATGGCATGTGCAGCAAACGCTCGAAATGTCTATTGTTAGCATAGAAAATAAACGGCCGGCGAGGGGCATTTCAGTACTTTCGCAGCTTCCGTAAACTTACTCGATTTACATCAGTCCTCACTCTAGTGAAACCCCATAAGAAGCCGTTGTGCGGGCGCAGCGTGGAGCAACTCCGTCCACGCCACTAAGATAAAACTTGTAATTCTCCGCAAGGCTCTCCGTCGATGGCTTCCGACTACGCTCGTTGGGATACTGATCAACAGGGAAGGTGCTCACCCCGCCGTCGTCGAACCTGCCGCGCCCGTCCCAGCACGTCATAGGCCAGGAATTCGGGTTACTAAGCTGCAAAAATCGAAGAGGGCCCTTGTTTTGGCACTTTGTTCATCTGATTTATCTGTTCAGATAAGATCCACGGAAAGGCTACACGCAACAAACGCAGTGTGCCATTTTCCTTGTTAGCGTGACCCGGACCAGTGCTAACGCACTTCTCCGCCGGATATCGGTTCTGGTACGATGCCGCAACGAGCCCACGCGACGCCTCGTGCGACGTCGCGTTGTCGCAACGCGGATCTGCTGACCAGCATCCATGATCCAAACCGACCCTATTTCACTGTATTAGCTTCTGTTGTGATTTGTCCTGATTGACTTTGCTGTGCGCTATTGTAACTCCAAGCTGTAGTGTATTGGATTGAAATGGTGAATATTTCTTGAGAATAATCCGCGACTAGCCGGACTTACGCGCTCGCATCTTCCGTAATCGCCATTAGGGGCAGCAGTCGTGGATATATAAAAATCTCGAGACGAACGCGGCCCCGGCGAGAAGTCGGACGGCGATGTTAGTGACTCTCAGCACGTCTCGCCATCTCCCCCTCTGACACTACTCTAGCCAATTATCCCAGCACTACCACCAAACTCGTTCGAGTTTTCCAGCGTAAATTTGCCCTGTTTGCCACCCCAGTTAAAACTGCGATTGGCGGCTGGGAGGGAGAGGGGGGGGAAGATGGGATGTGTTGTGTGCCTTAGTCGGGAGAAATCAGAGAATTTCAAAACGTGCGAAAAGTTTATCGGCGATTGCAAAACTTCTGTTCAGGCCAGACAGCGGCTTTGTTCCTTAAGAATTAAGTGCCTTCTCGTTTGGAAATTTTGAGGGAAAAAAAAAAAGATTCTTTTAACGATACCAAACCCTGTGCGCTTTCCGCATTCCGCGATAATCCTAAGGCGGAGTCCGTTATTGCGCCTTCTCTTGTAATACGGTAAAGAGGAGAACGCATCAAGGAGGGGGAGATAAGCTGTAACTCTCCGTCGATTTCTCCCATCGACTCTTGTAGGAAGTGGGAATTGCACGTGTTTAAAGGTAGCAGTTGCGCATTCAGGTATCGAAGTTGAAAAATATGTCTCGGAAGGGTAAGTGTGTCCGCCTGGCTTGTACCGGTTTTGCGGCAAAAAAAAAATCGTAAGGGAGTGGTGCTATAGCGCAGTATAGGTCCAGTGACTCCGCCTGGAGACCCCGCCTTCAAGGCTCGTCTTTCTCGGTGAAAAACTGGTAGTGCAGGACGAAAACAGCACGAAAAATCTTTTTCTGTAGCGGTCGCAGAGTTCTGTGGTGGAATCAGCTGTCGGATTGGGGGTAGTGCTGAGATGGAGAGTGCAGTTTTCGTCACGTACAAATTGGGATCGGAATGGGGTTCTATTTAGGGCAGTCGCCATGCTTTTTTCTGCTTTTTTTCTTTTCTTCACTATAGAGTTACGAGCACCTTGTCGTCTATATTCAAATCCCTGATCCACTGTGATGTCTGTTATTGCTGAAATGATTATTGCTTTGCTTTGATAGCTGATTAGGTCGCTTCATGTTGAGTTGGTGGATTGTAGATCTGGCTCGCTGCGAACGTAAAAGCCGTGTCGCGAGAGGTGCGCTTAGCACGGGCGCAAGCCCAATCTTGTTCTCACACCCAACCAAAACGGTAAGCGCAACGACTACAAAAGATATGGTATAGGTTTGCTCGGCCTAATAGAAAGAAAGGGCGCTGGCCGCCTGTGCGAATTCCATCTTTCCTTGACATGCCCCATCAAGACACGGACAAGGTTCGCGTCGGTTTGCTCGAACTGATCTGAAAAGAAACAACTCTTAGGAGCATGAACAGCTAACAGAGGGATATCGTGGGTTCTCCTATGAGAGTAGTTGAGAGCAGATCGCTTGTAAATGTTATTTCATAAAGTTTTCGTTAAGTGCTTTTCTCAGAAAATGGCATGTGCAGCAAACGCTCGAAATGTCTATTGTTAGCATAGAAAATAAACAAAGGCAAGTCACAGGAACTTCCGTCAGAGAATGACGTGATCATGTTTAAAAGGCCCTGGCGTTGTCATTGGAACCTGGCCTCGCGGCTGTTTGGTTTCAGTCGGTGATGCTCTTTTGGCTCATTTGTTTTAGAATAGTCTCAAGATCTGTGGAAATCTGTGCTCATCATCATCAAAGATAGCTACTGATAGTTGATAATAGCTGTCTGTAACGGATCTGCGAGTTCTTGGTACAGTTCTTTCAATAAATAGATAACAATAATGACCTTTTTCTTAGCGTTTTTGAGAGTCAACATGACCCTCCCTCGAAAATTCTTCTCTAATAAGCCACCAACCCTTACTCTTCCTACTGCTTAGCTTCCATCTTTCCAAATTCTTCCATCTCTTTACTAGTTTTCCGAAGACGTCAACAGTTCCCACTCCAGAAGCTACGGGCCATGCGGGGGGGGGGGGGGAAGCGGCACATCAGAAAAGGGAAGAATTGAAAAAAAAGTCAAGACCGAAAAATTCGTCTCGCGGGCTAGTGTGAAATTCTCTGAACATCATGGACGACCCCCGGCGGACAAAAACTCCTTCTCCCAACGGGTTTCTCCCAACGATCCTCCCTATCGTTAATGTGTGCATTTGGCGTGCATTGCGCGATAACCTATAGGCGGAGCTAATTGTCACCCTTCTGCCGTAAAGAATGCTGATTTGAAGGCGTATAACTGTGGGCGTGAATAATCTTGGAGGGGCATTAAAAAGCCTCTCCGGGAAAACGGGGAGTAGCGTCGTCTAAGTAATGTCTATGTAATTGAAACTCTTCTTTCTCAGCGGAGCTCTTTTGGCCCTTTTGGCTTTAACAAGTGTTTTTATGCCTATTATACTAGTTCTAAATTTGCACAAGTTGTCCATCGAATGCCGGGGTTATTAGCTCCGAATTTTAAGTGCAGTGCATTGATCGGAAAGGGTATAGCTTTTCTTCCAAGTCATTGCGCGCGACGAACCCGATCGTCGCGCGCGGCAATCTCGTTACATTACAGGTACCTATTTCGCGTACTATGGACCACAGAGCCCTTGCAACAACCTCTGCCGATCCCCTCAGAAATGCTTCATCCCTTTCCTCATCGCTTGCAAAATATTGGGCTCTAAGCAGTCGTGCTGATTACATCGCCGTGACATACATCATCAGTATATGTTGAGCAAAGATCGCGATGTGCACAACAATTCCGAATGCGGACCTTCTCACGATGAGAGGAAATAGCTGTCACAGCGACCGGTCCCCCTCTCTCTACTGCTGTTTTTGATACAACCTCCGCCCTTTCGACCTTTACGCACCCGTTCGTGGTGTAGACACTGGTGTTTCCTGGACGAGTACTTTGCACTTAATGGCTCCCTCAAGAAGGTAAGCCTTCATCCCTCATGGAACAAAGACCTTCTTTGTGACGCTCCATATCCGTGGAGAGCTAAATGGGCGTTTTTCCATGCTGGACCAAGCACATAATGTAATTCGTTTCTTGAAGTGAAAATCAAATTCGGTGACGCCATTGCGGCTACTCCAGTGAGTTTCTTTCAACTTGGACCTTTTTTGAACGACATCAGGTGAAATGACGAACTACTTTCATTGCGATCCCTCCCTCACCCCATCTCCCTGATTCCTCAACATACCTACCATCTTCCCAAATTCTAAATACCAGATACTTACTGATTTTTCAAGAATCTTTTTTCAGTTCTTCTCCAAAAAACTGGTCGAGTGGGAAGGGGGGAGTGTGGGAGACAGACAGGGAGGGGTCGTCATCAGACAACTGCCAAAATCAACTACTTGTATAGTAGCAGGTGGCTTGATGCGACCCTCCCGCCTCCCTTTTCTAGCCGTTTCAAATTTGTGGTTTGTTTTTTCAGGCACGTCTTGCCGCTATAGAAAATTTGACCCCCTACGCTCCTAAAATTTCCCGACTTCCTACCATTTTTTTCAGTTTCTCTGGAATTTTCCGAGAATATATGCCAAGCTTTTCTGGTCTTTCCAGAAATTTACGTGTCAAGCAGAAGGGAGCGGGGGGGGGTGTATAGCCCACGTGAAACCAAAAAAACCACAAATTCAGCAACCTTTCCCAGAAAGCCAGAAAGCAAATAGGATCCTCCCTTCAAAAGCAATTAGACCCCCCTTTATAGCGTCCCGGACAACAACAAAAATTTAATTATCAAAATTTCCTCAGTTCAAATATGGATCCCCTGCCCCCAGTGACCGCATACGACCCTGCCTCTGTTGCGGAATCCCCAACAATGACGTGCCCTGGTAATTGTACAGTAGTAGCCGCCCACAAATGTGAGAGAATGGGGGTTAAAGAGCACTCGTAAAGCGGGAAATATCGAAGATCAAGAATGGAGGAAATTCTCTTACAGCTTGAAAAAAACTTTTACCATGGCCCCAACCGATGCGACCCCCTCCCTCCATCTCCGGCGACCCTCTAACGGAATTCTCCCAACGATGCTGTACTGGTTTAGTGGATTGCTTCGAGTTTTGTGAGTTGGGAGTTTGTTCTGTTTTCCTCTATTGTTGCGGGCCATGCGTCGTCGCTTCGGGCCGTCATTCGGCTAAATGCACGCGTTGCATACATTGAGACGATGCATATTACCATCCAAACAAGCATGCAAATTAAAGACGTCTTTCCCTATGTGGGACGTGTCATCGACTGACAAGTTAAGTTGTGGAAGCTTTCCTAGCTAGTTGACCCAAAGGCAGCAGCTCGCGCTTCATTTGATGTTCCCACGCTTTCTTTGGATATGGTAGCTCCTCTTATAAAGATGGAACATGTACTAATTTTGCTGCTCAAAAGTACGAGAGGAAAGCGTCACTCGCTTGTGAAGGGACTGCCACCCCGCCCACTGACCGCCGCAACGCCCAAACTTCTTTTCAACTACTACCTGATGGTGCGCTTGTTCCGCTAATCATCTTCTCCATTTTGTATGGTGAGAATGAGGTGATAAGGAAAAACAGCTGGCACCGACATGTGAGGACTCGTCCGACCACGCCCTTTCACAAACCGCCTTATGCGTGTACAACCGCAGTTCGGCATGGGGTTCTATATAGGTCTTCCCCCATGATTTTCCTGCTTTTTTTCTTGACTTCTGAATCACTTACTACCTTGTTACTGCTATGTGAGCAGCACAACACATCATTCTTGAACGCCGACTCTGCCTACCACCCTCTAGTACCAGAGCACTTCCTTACTGAGGGCCTTTCTCCCCAGCAGTCTTGAATACGGCCGCTTAGAAGGATTCTTCCGTACCATTTTCTGGTGCTATTTTGAGGAGAAGTTCAGCAACTTTTGTTGCGTCGGCGGACTCTCTGAAATATTTCTTACTGTCCATGCATTTTGAATGCGCTGTCCTTTTCTTTCTATTCAACTCTGAGAAGTCGATCTTCTCTCTCTTCTCCTTTTCACCCCTGAATTGTGGATTAGCTGCTTAGTTTGCTTGTAGGTAAACTGATTCGATGATTAATGAACCCATTAAAACTATTGAAAGATTCGGTTTTGTGACTTATTCCATGTTTTTTTCCGGTGGTTTTGTGCCACTCGAAGTACTAGGCGGGACCACCATTTGTAGGTGGGGTCACTACGACCAATCGTGGTCTCAGTGCGTTTCTCACTCATTTTTGAGGAGCTTAAGTGGTCCAACTTATGTGACAGTAAGCCCGTACTATAATACGGATGTTTTCAACCGTCAAGCAAGAGGCAGCAATTTTCTTGGCTGAGCTTTTTAGCTAGGCTCTATCCAACACTGGGTCTTAATGAGGCTTTTGTGGCAGTTTCTTTCTTATTATTTCTCTTTTTCTACTATGAAAGTACTCATTCTCTGCGCGCTCAATGGTCTCATCTATATCTTGACAACCTAATAAATCCAGTCGGCGAACGAACGGCTATATAGGGCTCCTGCAGTCCAGTAATAAGTCAACCCTTCCATCTCTTCTCAACTACGTTAAATCTGGAGACACTTTCAGGCGGTACCCGTAGGAAAATCCCTGCTTTGGACATTTGCAGCCGTGTCCGCTATTCGCTGTGAATTGTGCCACGATTGATGAAGCTTAAAATATGGGTTGAAGAAACTCAGTGAGGAGATGATTGGCTACAGGATGCCGCCCTTCAGTTGGTAGCCCCGTCCACCATCTGGTAGCTCCGCCAATACATAGCTAGGAATGACACCCAGAACACACTGATAAAACTGATAGAACTGATACTGATAAAACTTGGAGCAAAGCAGGAAATCGATTTTTTCGGTAGCTTTAATGCGTTTAGTAATCATGAAGCAGTACAAGTAACCAGTAACCAGCTGTGGTTTCTGAAAAATTTCCCTGGGAAAAGGGCTTTCCTTCACAACCTTCGCGATAACTCAGCACCCTCGTGATGACGTCTTCCACACTTTGGAAAAAAGTCCAGTCAAACTCTATGAAAGTGCCAACTTTCCCGTCTCAAGCCTTTTCTGCTACTTTTTTCCCGCTATTCTATCTTACTGGCAAAAATAGTAGTACTAGTGATAGTGATTGGGTTAGTGGATCAATTTCAGGTTGTCAGAGAAGTTCAGCGCAATTCTTCGACGAGGAGGGGCATTTTGCACTTTCGCAGCTTCACTAGTTCCGGTTTACAAGTCTCACTCTGGTGAAACCTGTGAACTCTTGTGAAGCTGGAGCAAGCTCGTCGAGCCACCATGGTAAAACCTGTCAACTCTTGTAAGCTCATGAAATGGCTCTCTAGATGGGTCAACACGTCGATGGAAAGTAGCAAAAGTGCAAATGCCCCCGTCGCCGAACTGCCCCGGAAGTTTGTATTTTTGAACTCGAAAAACCTGTTTTTTTTATTCTGAAAAGGTTTGACCGATGATGGCGGCATCGATACCCAAGGTGATACCCCTTCTATTCTGATAGCGTTGCGATCATATCCTCGTGGGGCTAACATCATACCTGCGCATCATTTGTGGACCTAGTCTGTCATGTCGCTACGTCTTCTTATTCTTTGTCTCTGCTCCCTCTCTCGTGCTCGCAGTATTTCTTCTTCTCTCCGCTGCTTTTCGTATTCGCCCAATCCTCAAAATCAACTCAACATCAACGAACGGCCTCATTTTGGGTGTTTTCAACGGTCGACCTTGCCATTTTCTCCACTAGTAAGACAGTTGACAATTACAAAGCCATATATGGACTGCGTACTAGAAAACTGAAATCGCCCAGTGTGTCTTTATTTCCCTTCCCCTCCTCCTCCCGCGAACATTTTCAGTGTACCACCTGGTGAAAATGGGAAAGTTTGATGTGGGTGAAAACCTAATAGGGAGGTCTTACTCGAGCAGTATTCGAATATCATGGAAAAGCTGCATATGGCAAACTTTGCCGGTCCGAGAAGGTTCGTTTCCGCTTGCTGCAACGTTTCTTAGAATTGAAGCGAGACCGGAATCAAACCCTAATGGGCAAGTACGCCTAAATCATTCGTAACTAATGGCTCTTTTGCACGCTGTTCCAGAAACCTTGAGTTATCTTTCTCTGCTACAACTTGCTTTCTGAAATTGACTTTTCCACAGGGTGGCGTAAAATTACGTGCGCCATGAAAGAAGCACGTAATTTCTCGCCACTATGTATTATATTTGGAGCTTTCCGGAGCAGGGTACAACATCGCAATGTGGGAAATGTTATTGTAGGTACGACCCCCCCCCGCTCCGAGAGAGGGTGTCACTACGACCCCACACCTAAAATCAGAGACGTCTCGGTACATAACCCCGCCCTCTCCAACACCATACTACCAACTTCCCACATTTTTCCAGTCCAGCTTTTCACCCAAATTTTTCGCGTCGAGTGGGGGGGGAGAGAGGAAGGAACAGGTACCTAGCAGTGTTGTGGAAACAAACGGGAAACATTTCTTCAATTATCCCCAACTTCCTACCGCTTTCTTGGAATTTACCAAGAATTTTCCTACTTTTCTCCAAAAATCTTGCTGTCGAGCGCGGGGGAGGTATATGCCGTTACATATGACAATAATATCGGACCCTCGTTTCGCTGAGTTTTCTCTGCTACAGCCTCGGTTAATTGTGTTTAAGTCAAAGACAACGACCAAACGAATGTTGCTGCTTCAATTGTGTCATTATTTTTCATCTTTCTTCTTTCCTTAGTCAATATTGCTATGTTTTACTTACCGCACTCGTTACCAGTTGCTGACCGTGGCGCGTCCACTGGGCGCAAAAAATAAGTAAAAAAATGGAACAGGAAAAATCACGCGAAAAGTTAACAACGGGAAACATTTTTTCTCAACGCAACAACTTTCTATAAAACGCACATCGACCCCTTCTCTCCCACGCGAAACAAATTACGACCCTCCAGGAAGAAGTAACGACCACCTATGTGTTTCACACGATGATGCTGGCAATAGACCCTGTCGGGTATGCTCGAAAAAACTTTTCTTGACAGATGAAATTCATTTCTAGGGGTGGCGGCTTTACCGTATAGTTCGTGTTTGTTTTGGTTTCCACTTACCATTAGTCAACAAGTTCTGTTATTTGGCTAACGGATAAATCTCCAAGAAGTGATAGGATTTAATAAGCGTTCGCATGGCACTATTCGGCGTACCTCCACGCGCAGCCACTGCGTTTCTGAAGAAGTACATATGTAGCGCCACCATATAGGCTGCAGCATACTGACCAAGCCCAACAAATGTCCGGACTAAGGCTGGATGCTTGAAACGCTTTATTCACAAAGTACGGTGTATCGGAGGAATTCACATGAAGCGGCCGCGATGCCTGCACATGGATATATTAAGTTCATGGACACAGTTCATGTACATTGCAGGTTCACCGTAGCGATTACTGGGCACGATGCAATGAAAACTCCGTTCAATTACTCTCTTGAGTCGTGTGGAAAGAGGCTTTTCCGAGAGTTTTGCCGTTTCCCTTTTTTCGCCCTTTCTCACCATGGGAGCCCCCTCCCCCCTGCTACCGTTTAAGGACGAGTACCAAATTATCGTGCCTTACAGGTTTTATGTTTTTCGACATATGCAGCGACATGAAGGACTGTAGTGAGTGAGTCCCATTTGGTTCACTGAGCGAGGGTAAAGCCCTGTCCGAAGGTTCCTTCCTTTTTCCTTCTAATTCCTCTACTACACTTCTTGGTCCTGGATATTTAAGAGGGAACTACAAGCTTTACAAGCGAACCAAACATCACCGTGGTAGCGACACGCCCTATCATAATATTCTATACTGTTCCTTTTCAACTTCGATCAATGAACTCTGCTTTTTTAGAAGGGTTTTTAGGCGCTCTCGATTTGAGCAAACATAGTTTTTACGTGCAATTCGGGGAAGTCTCAGATGACTTCTAAGAAGTGCGCGGCTTTGGCAATAAGAAGGCATGTCCCAAGTTTTTTTCTTCCGCTATAAAAAGTGTGAGAAGCCAATTATGCCGTCCTAGTGAATCCCACGTATTTCTCGAAGTCGGTCGGGATCATGCTGCCCTTTGATTAACAGAGGCTATATATTTGTTCATGAATACTGAAGTTTTTTGATTATCATTTTCACAGGAAAGTCTGAATTAGCGCTGCTCTCACGCGAATACTTCTGCGTTGCAAACAATAATTCTGCGTTCTCTATTTCTCTGCGATACCTCTACCACACGGTGGCAATTTTAGTCCGCTATTTGCAGATCTTACGCTTTCTTTGATGGAGTATTTTTATCCAAAGTCCAAGAACTTTAATAATAGTAAGCTATTCATTCCATATACGAGGACCGTTTAGAGTATTCTCGGTGTTGGTTTAATTTAGCAATGACGAAGGAAGAGATCTTTCAGTAGGTAGCGACACTCCTTGAGGGTATAAATACAAAATTTTCTACTGCCCCACCGAAATCGGCCAGTTTTCGACCGAATTTTTTCTTCTTTAATTGGCTAAAAATTTGTCTCCTGGGATAATTTGACCTCCCGAAGATGTTCACAGTACCGCTGGCGCGAAACGCTCGTGGGACCGCTGCCGCCACAGGCGCCAGGCGCTCAAAATACCCGAATCAATGCCGCTTGCCTGAAACTTCTGACGCATGTCCATCGTGAATGAGGGAAACGCGTGGACAACTCCAACTGCAAAAAAATCTAACGTCGACCGCGAGGACGACACGACCCTCCTTTCTTTGAAACGTCCGTAAATCAAAAACAAATTCAAAAAGAATTTCTCAGGCCAAATACGACCCCCCCCAGCAACCAATATGCCGACCCCTATTGGGAAATCCGCGAAACGACGAATGTAGCATACATGTTATCTTATCTAATTGCGTGAGTTTTGCGAGAGCGCCTCTATTACGACTTCTGTTATTTTAATCCTAACCCACTGCTGAACTTCGAGGTCGTTGAAATAACGATGATTCGTTTAGAGAAGGCGCGAAATGGATCGTCTGTGTTTTGGAGTGTTTTCTCTTTTCAACATTTGGTTTCCTTTGTTTCTAAATTTTCCAACTTTTTTTTCACTACCGTATGTGTGAGAAGCCAATTATGTCGTCCGTGTGAATCCCACGTATTTCTTCTGTTGATGTCGGGATCGTGCTGCCCTTCGATTAATAGAGGCCATATATTAGTTCATGAATAATGAACTCTTCTGATTATCAATTTCACAAGAAAAGCCTATATTAGCGGTGCTTTTCCGTGAGTACTTCTTGCTGCAAACATCATTCTTTCTCGATGATCCCCCTGATTCTATGAACTATGATGTACTGAGTGGAGCGCTAAATAACTAAACTTTCCACGCCTGATAATTTGCTGAGCTTTTCTAGTATCAAGTGAATACATTACTGCTAGGCACTTTACTACCAATATCTACCCCATTTTTTCCCCTTATAACTCGTACTTGGAGCCTTGCTTTGGGTCTGACAGGCGCCCCTTTCAAACCGTGGGTGAAGACGCCCACTCTGATGGCCTGCAAGCTGCTCTTCACAACTTGCCACATTCCTTTTCCTCCCTCCCCCTCACTGACGAGTGCAAAGGGAGGATACAGTACCTTTTTAGTTTCCGTCCAGGTGCACGTGCGAAACGCAATACCTTCTTGAGAAAGCATCTATGGAACTCATCAAAGAAAAATTTGCAACTATTCGTTTGGTGTATAACCAAAAAAAAACGGTCGCTTGCATCAC
>MU938468.1:0-16516 GCA_036418165.1 Cooperia oncophora
TCGTCGAAATGTCACCTCACGCTATTTCTTCCATTTTTTCAGGTGTTAAAGGGCATTCAGTGCTGGATGGTGCGGAGATATTGCGAGCTACAAGGATGCTGATTCTTGCCCGAACCTAGCGAAAAAGAGCTCTGGAGCGGGAGAACCATTTGTTTCATCGAAACTAGAAATTGCGAAGCTGTTCGATTGTACTGGGCCATTATGATAACATCAATAACAGCGCTGTTCGACTTGGAAGGGGTATTTTGCTTTTTGCTAGTTTATGTAAAACTACACGACACCACATACTATAACATGTAGATTCTTGTCGAGTGAAACTCCTGCTGCTGTACAGCTTTATAGGAATTCACAGGTCTCCGCAGGAGGCATCGGCGGTGATCGATGGGAAGTGGCAGAATGCCTTCACCAAGGCGAACTGCGCCTACCCTTGAAAACTACAGCCAAGTTTTCCTTTTATTTGAACGGTCAAGAGAAGCTTCCTGTCCGGGCGGACTTGGAGGGAAGAAGCTTCGAGTGGGTGGAACAATTCCACTAGAGCCGGTATTGCTTTTCCTGAATTTGAAAAGAAGAAGTAAAATTAATAAAGCAAATTAGAACGAACAAAACTCGAGCAGGAAATTAAATGATGATAGAAATGTGTGGCAGAACAGCGGATAGAAGAAAGTAACATATCTACTTGAGGAGCCGAGGAGTAATTGGGACAAATGCAGAATCTGCAGAAAAAAAGAAAGTACAGGTATCGATCTGGAGAAACATGGATTCTGCGGAAATGCAAAAACGCAGAATCTGCATGAAAGCCGAAACCCTGCAATGCGGGGGAGGGGCTAAGCGATCAGTCAAACTCGATCCCTATCCTTGTTCGCAATTTTGGTATTTCTGCAGACTCTGTGTTGCTCCCACTTCTGCGGTCCTTCAAATCGATGTTTATATTTTCTTAGGCCACATTCCTCGCGACAGTGATAAAATGCAGCAATGCAGAATGGAATAAATGCAGAAATGACATTGACGAAAACCATTACACATACCATCAGGGAGCATCATTGGTTGGGGATTTGTGTCGATTCCGTGCGACCCCTTTTTTGGGGGTTGGTACTACCCCCCTCCCTCCGGCCCTCTGGGGGGAAGGTATACAGCAGACATGAAACAGGAAAATCACGAGAAATCAACCATAACTACCTCTCCCAGGAGGCCAAAAAGTAAATACGACCCCCCTCCCAACAATGAGCAAGTACGACCCCCTTTTTTTACAACGTCCGTGAAGCGAGAAAAATCAACTATCAAAATAAATTTTTCTCAGCCCAAATACGACCCCTCCCCTGTTGGGGATTCCCCAACAACGATGTACCTTGATACATATACGTTTTGATTTGCAGAAATGCAGAAACGAAGAAATGCAGAATTGAACATGTATCGATTCTCCGCAATTCGTCAACCCTTCATTTCCAATCAATATGTATCTATTGCTTTTCATCAAATCAGCTTTTGTGCATTTCGTCACTATCGCAAGCTATGAACGCGGTCCGCTATTTCGATTCATTTCTTCAAAGCCGTCATGTATGAATGCGGTCTGACGAAGAAAATTGGAGAAATGCAGAAGTGAAGAAATGCGGAATTTGCAGAAAGTCAATACGTATCTAATTCTTTTCGTCATTTCTGCAGATTCCGCATTTCTGCAGATTCCGCACTTCTGCAGTTTCGGCATTTCTGCATTTCTTCAAATCGATATGTATACAATGCTTTTCGTCATTTCTGCAGATTCCGCATTTCTTCATGGGCGCAAGCTATGAACGCGGCCTTAGACTGCACAAAACCATGTACTGTATTGAAACAGTGCCAAAATCAAATATGTCATGGAAGATGTAAAGGATACGAATCGAGGAGAAATAATAAAAATATGCAGTGCGAAGACGGCCGATGAGAGGTCTGCGGCGAACCGGGGGGTGACTTTCGGCGACGGCGGCACATTTCGCGAATTCCGCGCACGATTCGACGACGAATCAACTCATATGCAAATCCGTGATAGGCGACGAATTGCACTTGCAAACGCAACAATCGGCAGGCCTCTTCTGTCCCAAAATCGAAAACCCTCAAAAAGCACATGGATGACTCATCCCCATCCCGACATAGCAATTACTTGGTGACCGAAATGACATTGCAGTCATCAGCATATGTGGAAATATCTGCCCACACATGTGTTCTCATAAATGCAATGCCGATGATGGGGTAACCCAAGCTTAGATAAGCAAACGTTGATTTCACATTCTCGCCGCCGCGCTATCTTTGAAGGATCGCGCCGTTTACGGACCAAATTCCTTGGATTCCACACACAATCGATCGCCCGTCTATTCATTCACCGAGACGATAGCCTCTTGTTGAAGATGGGGCACGTTTTTGCACTAAGAAAGCGCCAACGATGACGATGCTAAACCGGTGAGATCTCAATCGTGGGCTATGTTCGATAAGAAAGAAAAACGTTGGGATGAATAAGCGGGAAGCTTTGCGTTCCAAAGCTGCTCGTGACCGTTGCACAAGTACTGAAACTCGAGGAAGAAGCATATCTGAAAGAAATGAGAGCAGGGTGGAAGAAATGAGCGCAACGAACGAGTAGTGAACAACCGAGGACGACGAAATAGGGCCGTCAAACATTGCCTGGCGCCGCGCCAAACAGGACAGAGTGCAGAGCGGAAACTACCGAGAGAGTACAGGTTCGGCGGAGGACATAGAGAAGCTTACCAAATCGGGGACAGACGGCTAGAGGGCGAGGGACGCAGAGGGAACAGCTGGCGTTTCGGACCACCCGGAATGGAGGGTGCGCACCGCCATACTCGATAAAAAAGCACTCTGATGCTCTGCTCAGCTAATCGGTATAAGAGGGAGGTGGGCGATCTCAAATAGAGCACCCCAGGTAGATCGCTGCTTGATTATAGCCTAGCATGGATCAATTTCACCGGACCGGAAGTGTGCCTACAACGAGTAAGTATTGGATCTGAAGAGGGCACTAGCCCGCTACGGGAAGAAGGGCATTTCGTCAATTCCTGGCAGCACATCGGGCAATTTTGTGAAGTCCTGTGAACCTCTGCAAAAAATTCAATTTAAATTTAAATTACGTAACCTTGAAACGGACACTTTTGAATCACACCCCCTAATACTTCAATGGAAAGAATTTATAAGAAGATCACAATCAGTGAAATACTAGTGAAATCAAATCAGAATTAAAGTATTCTGTAAGCTACGAAATTGAGTGGATTTCTTTTTATGAGACTATGGGAGATATTTTTGAATTAGGGGCTGTTCAAGACAACTCAAAAACGTTTGGAAATTTTAAAAACTACTTCTCTAGTGTCTCAGGCCCTGTTTTCCTCTTCTGGCTTAGCCTTCTTGTTAAGAACATTGTAGTCATTCAGAGGAGGGGTTTCGAGAATTCCCGACTGCCAAGAAATTGGGACAATATTCGGGAAGAGGAGATGGGACGGTGACAAGGAGGATAATGACTCTGGAGCGGCTGGGTGAACAAATCCTCGTGGAAACCACCTTCTACACAATGGAACTTAGCGGCTTGCTCCGGGGCCCCTTCCTCCAGGTTTAGGCAATCCTTGTCCTCTTGAATCACAACCGGTATTCGCACTTCCGCCGTTAAATGCCGTACAACAAACGAAAAAATTGAAAAAAAAACCGAAAAAAAATGAAGCTGACACCATTTTGTAGTTTTACAGGAGTTTACAGGCTTCCACCAAATGCCAGCAAGGCAAAGTAGGAAGTCCGGCTCACAATGACGACAGTAGTTCAGAAAATTCACCCCCCCCCCAATTAGCGGAGGTGGGCCCTAAAGGATCTAGCTTGTTTAAGTATTGCTGGTACTGGTGAGTTCCCGTTTCTCGAGGGGATTCGGGCAAGATTTCACTGGACTATGTCAGAGCGGTTTCGAGGAAGGCGTCCCCGGGGGAATTTCAACCATTTGCTCGCGCATTCGGAAGTGTTCGGTTATTCTCTCTTGCTGAAAAAGATTCCGCTGCGAAATCACGTTCACATGAGAAAGAACAACATAAAGGCGCAGTTCGGCTTGGTGGGGGGGGGGCAAGTGGTATTTAGTGAAACTTGACAGACCACCCTGTGATGACCTATGAATTCCTGCAAGCAAAACGGCTTACTTGTACCATTTCGTAGCTTTACAAGAGTTCACGTGTCTTATCGAAGTGAAACCTGTCAGTTACTCTAACTAGCAAAAGACATAGTGAAAGTGCAAAATGCCCCTTCCAAGCCGAACAGCGGCCAAGATGCGCTTTTGTGTGAATGGAGAAGCGGTTAATTTCGTTGCGGGACTAGATCTATTCCCATAAAATCTTCGCCCAAGTCACTTATTAAAGAGAGAAAACACATTCACACCTGACAACTTAGATAACCGTCAAAAGTTTTTCTCCAATTGGGACTGGATACCTTGCCGCCTGCAATGCAAAGCTACTCATATCCCAACCTGGAGGGAAAGGGGCGGTTGTACTTGGGTTGCTGGAAGGCTCACGTTTACAGGGACCTGGCCTCAAGTTATTTGGAGAAAAATATGCGGAGAATAATTTAATTTATTCAATTCGCGAAACGCAAAAGGAGTTCCCCATTGACGCCGGCAGTCTTACCAGCACGCATTAGCCGTTGCAGGCAGTTTTGCCATGAGCCTTCAGAAAACTTGAGGGTAGAGGGTTAAAGACAGAAAAAAAGTGCGTGCTAGTTGACTTCTTCAAGACACAAGCAGAGAAAATAAGCTCTGGGCGAGAGGCGGAGCAGCGGTGTGGATTTAGGGTGATTGACCAGACAAGGGCAATGAGAGAGCGTATCAGAGAGAGGAGACGAGAGGTGCCACTCTCTATCGACTTAGGGGAGTTACTTGAGGAACCTTTGGAATTAATTGCCCTACTTTACGACTTTCTGACGCGAAACTTCCAGAGGTGCCCAACTGCCACAGTTCAGACTAGCTCTCGTTTAAAAGAGCTTCAATTCTCATAAGCCGTGGAGGGTGCCTTTGAAAGACCCGTAGAAAAAATGTATCAGTGACGAAATTACTGAAAGAAACAAACAATTTATTTTCTTTTTTTTCCTCGTATTGTCTCCCAAACCGCCATCCCTCTTCCCGCTTGACGAAAAAGTTCGAAAATTCCGGAGGTACTGCATTAGGTGGCATTGCTGACTGCTTATACGCGCTGCGAAAGAGAGAGGACATTGGACTTGATTTTCGGGTGGGTCAAGCTGAAACTGGACCTTTCTACATCTCCTGATGTGCTTTGCTTGAAAAAACACGAAAAAAATGTTTGCCTGGCGCTTGAGCCATTTCTTTCAGGCCCAGGAGTGATAAATGAGGGCTTTGATTTAAAGGTGATTTTTACCTCCCAGATGTCAGACTGCGCCACCTGTTAAGTCAAACACCTTTTGAACTTGAAAAAACACACGAGAGATTGGAAAGTTCAAAGGCTAGGACTATCCATCCAGCCCACGAACTGAAAGCTGAGCGAGAATTCCTCATCACAATCTCTTTGCTCTATATGCTAACCATTAAGTACGGTCTCCCTTTGGGTCTAAAAATCCAGACGTTGTGGGTGAATGCCGGTTCGTGGCATGCACTTTTGAATGCAACAGTCTGTGTGTAGGGTTTTAAAAATGATTTTTGAACTTACACACCTCTCTCGAGGTCGGGGGATAGGAGTTCACTTCTCCATGCTAGTAAGTACACGGTCAGTGAAGCGGGACGACTTATTGGTATCCATTTGGTATGAGCAGCAGTTAAAGCATAATGCGGCTGAGCAATTCATCATGAGGAGTCGTATTTTAGTCGCTCCGGGGAGGAAATCATAATTGACTTGCACAGAGAGGCTTGAATTCATCCTTAGAAATTTCGGTGAATGAGATATTGAAAACGTTTCCGTTTAAGCGTTACTCTTCTATTCCCCGCTTCTCCCCGGCTAATCGTATTTTGCGGGAAAACGGAGGCTAAAGCGTGCCGCGTAAAAAATAAGGATCTAGAAGCGCGCTGGACTTTTGGAGGTGAAAGAATGAAGCTTGAGACAGCGCTGAAGGTGTCGTTTTTCGATCGCTAACAGGGTGGTCCTAGAGCTACCCTCTTAGCGATTAAAGAGTGACAGTGGGTAGTAGAGGGCAAGGGGTCGAATTTCCAAAATATTTTCGATCGCTTAAATGTGTCCTGACTTATGCAACTGTCAGGGGCTCGCCTACACCTTGACGATAAGCATTATGTATTGTTCAAAATCCCAAGGATCGTTTTTGAGGAAGATAAAGGAAAATCCTCCCCCCTCCCCCACCACGCGTCGAATTTGTTGTCTACGAGAGGTTCCTATGAAAAATTTGGTATCAAACACTTCAACACATTAGTTTCGAGGGTATGAAAAGTCAAAGGGGTGAAGAATCAATGCCACCAAAATCTTTCTGTGCTGGCTACCTTGTGGACTCCACTTCCCCGGTAATATGTCGGAAGGGTGGTTTTGAGATGACACGGGTGAAAACTCCCTCGCCGCTTCTAGACCGGATATGGAGTTCCCCGGAAACTCCTTGAGACTCGACAAACAAGCCAAATACAAAAAAAGATTAAGTCGACTTCTATTTTTAAGAACTCCAGAACAATGGTGCTCGATGAGCCTCACCGCGTCGAAAAGAAATGGTTAATAAAGCAAACCAATGGAAATGCTCTCAAAGCGATGCCGTCATTGGGACTCGGCTGAGGTAAAAATTAAAGACACATTACGCAGCTGCAATTCGTGGGCTTTAATGTTTAACATGAGTTCTCCTATGCTATTCGACTCATCGCTAATGGTAAGAAGAGAGTGGATTGAACTGTCGAAGACGCCCAAAAAAGGCCCCAGGACTGGATGAGTATTTCAAGAAGAGAGACAGGTGCTGCACGAAAAATGGCCAGAACAGGAGCAGACGAGGTCGGTCGACGTCCCTTCGCCGAGATGCATGGACCGAAACGCTTCAACTTACGCTCAGCCGGTTTCAAACTGAGGCTAACTTCTGAGATTGTGCGACGGCGACCTTGCACAAGGTCCCAGCAGGTGATAGCACAATGTGTCTTTAAGTTGCTGGGAAGTTTGGCAAAAATTCTGAGCCTGAGATATCTTCGCTAGAGAGCTTGATATCAGGTCGTTAAATATCCTGCAACGTAGAGATCTACTTCAAACCGGGCTCTCCGCACCTGCGCTTTCCTGGCCCTGGGGGTACCAACTTCAAGATCCCTGCAGTTGTAGATCGGGCTAGGCGTCGGCCGCACATGTTTCAAAACCTGAAGGTTGTTTGTGCTTCTGGTGGAATATTTTCATCTTGACACAATTGTTGTCGTGCCTCTATCCAACAAAGAATAAGATGACTGTTGTCCCACCCTGGAATATTCCACGAGTAACCAATTCCGTGCCATGTTCAAATGCCACGCCTACTCTGGCTCAGAGATAAGGAGTGTACTTACAGTTCGAATTCACCTTTTCCATGGCGTTTTCAAACTCTGTTATCTAAAAACTGCCTAAATGCTGACAAAACATGCTCTTCATTAACAGTGAATATTTACGATCCGATATCTTTTGGAGCTAACAGTAAGAAGCTCTCCCTTCAACTCAGGGGTTCATTCAGCACTGCAGTTTAAAGGCAGTTGGCACGATGGTTTCCCTACTTAGCCTAAAATGCTAGTAGGGCGCTGTTTAGTGGGGAAATTGTGGCGAAAGGAACGGAGTGAAACGGTCAAAATCCTGCGAAGAAAAAGCCTCCGTTCTCAGTGACTTGTAAATCGATTTCGGACGAGTTTCCCGTAGGCATCTTACCAATCACCGCTACCGAAGATACGGCTGCATATGTGTACCCATATATGCATGCAGCATCACCGCCGCTTCATACCAATCCCTTTGCTTCATAATTTGCTTAGCAAATGAATGAATACGAGCGTCAGGAACGGTCGTCCATTTGTGGGCGGGTGGGCGTGGCGGGCGTTTGGGACGTAAAGTTGTGGCTTGATAGGGCCCTTATAAGAGCATCTTCCTCGGGGAAACCGCTATGCAGCCCAGGGTCGCGGAATTCTATCCTGCCAGAAGTATTGATCCTAGTTGCTTTGGGAGATTTATCGTGCCAACTGCCTTTAAGATTTTAAGGCGGAATGAGCAATACTGAAGTCTACTGCTCATACAGCGTGATAAAGTGGGTGCAAAGCGGGAAATAAACTAGTGAATAAGAGACCGCAAAAATCGCCAGAAATGCAGAGCAACCAGATACTTGAACGATATGATTATTAGAACAGGGAGGATTAGTGTATTCGTAGGAGGAATTATCGAGAGGCTTCTCTTGCTGATCCTTCGGGCGGCGCGCTGTGCTCAGCTGTTCGTTTATAAACAAAAACAAATGCAAACGGCTTTTCCTGCAGATGGACCCCCTACTGTGTAAATTCAAAGCGTTCAGAGGAGGGAATCCCCTGCATTTCCAAGCAATGAACATTTTGACAGGACAGCCGCAGGCAGAAGAAGAGCCATGGATCACAGATGCAAGTTCCCGATGACCGCGACTGTTTCTTTGAACTGCGCCGTGATGAAACTTTTTTCTGAAATAGGAATGCCGGTTACGATGATTGTCATGCTACATATCCAGAGGTAGTCAGCGCGGCTCAAATGCAATCCTAGGAAGATGTAGACTTTCCAGACTTGTTGGTTGTACTAGTCGGAGTCGATCCGATGTCTGATCCTTGGACTGCGCTCGTGCCGTGGAGCTACTTATGAGTCTGCCACCCCCCCCACCTCCTCACAATATGTTTTCATCATGAGTGTAGTTCCTTTCAACAGCTGTGCGAAGCAGTCGTGAATAGGGCTTCATCAAAAAGCACACCAACAGATTCATTTTAGGAGTACCGCGTGTCAGAATGTCCATGTAAAGATAGGGCACATTATTAAGGAGGTGTTAAAGGCGTCTGAGTCGCAAGGGCTCATTTTATCAGAGTATTACGCCAAATGGAATGAAATCCTTTCCTAAGATTAGGACGAGGAGGGTTTTTTTGAGTGGGGGACCAATTCAACGCAGTAGAGGATCGAGGTAATCCTATGTCGTCAGAAAGTCCTTTAAGCTTCCCCTCCACCTCCTTTCGTCGCTACCCCTCAACGGGGTTTCAATAAGAGCTAAAGGGATGAAGCTCTCGCATTGATCAATCCGTTATTCCACTGTGGAGTGTTATTAATGTCTTTGACCCACCAAATATTACGGGAGCAGCATTATGCCTACAAATCAGATGTTTCATCCTCCTAGACAATCTGCTATTAAAATTAACGAAATACGCCCGCCCCCTAGGGAGGTTGCGCTGGCTATTGGTGGGAACTAACAGTGGATTTGCAGTGTAAGGCTGCACCCGTTACGTCGAAGGGTTGGTGTAAGGTTTTACGGGCATTTGAATCAGGTAGCCGAATTCCAATTATCACGAATGTATACATAAATTAAAAGAAAAGAAAGGGAAATAGATTAAGATAAGAAAAGTTGTTAAGCAAGAAGTTTACCATGTTTGAAAAAAAGAAGAAAGATGAAAATAAACTGCAAAAAATTAGAATAGTCTGCTAGTCCATTAGATCAGACAGCACTGGGCACGAACGAGGGAAAAACAGCCTTATTAATGAGTTGTTATTGCAAGAGGCATGAGAAATTAGGCTATCATTGGTGAGCAAACTGTGTTGTGTTCGATCGTACCATGGCGAGGAAATGCGCCGCCGAGTTCCTAGAAAGGCGGAGACATGCATCGCCCTCGACAAGAGCGGTTGAACGGGGGCTGTTCCACGAGAGAACTGGATCTGCTAGAGTGGGCGACCGGAAATACAAGGACAACCTCTTGGAGCAGCCGATGAGAAGGGTTGTCTCCTCTGCTTTATCCTTCGGGGCTCAGCTAAAAACTACCATCGAAAGGTTGTTTAGCTTAAACGACTGCGCCTGCACGACCGGAGCGGGGTGAGAGCAGTTGTCGGAGTGCGATACTAAATTTTTCAACATTTCGTTTGCCTTCATCCAGTCCAACTGACAGCTCCATAACATCGGCTATCCAGCCTGACCAAAACCTAAAAACCGGAAACAGCGCTCCACGGGGAAATATGATTGACGTTTAAACTTTTGGAGCTTCAGTGGAATGAGTCCAGGAAAAAAAGGATTCCCAATAGCAATTTTCTTCTACGGACGTTGATCCGTGAAAAAAAGTGAAAAGTTAAGGCGGAAATTCACAATATAGGCTTATGAAAAAGTATGTAGAAGTTTTAAGAGAGATGTGAGAGAGAGAGTCGAGAGAGGGACGTGAGAGAAGAGAGGGAGAGACGAGAGAGAGATGAGCGAACTCGATTCAATGGAGAGAATTTGAGTGAGCTTTATGCTCAAAGGGATTAAGAAACAGTTTCTAGCTATTAGAAGGCCTCCAAGCTGATTTCCAGAGTTCAAGCATGACTCCGCCTCACTGATCGGACCACCTTCAGCGCTGTCGAGGCCTGCTTGAAACAAAGCTCCGATTAAACGTCTAGCGTTGGGGGCTCCTCTCAAAACAGAGTTGCAAGAAAGTTATGGGTGTGAGAAGAAGAACGAAGGACCCTCGCCGAAGCTTCAAATAATACCCCTTAGCGAGCGCTTCTGTACAAGCAAAGGGCGTTGAAAGTAGTGATCGGACGAGAACACCAGGCAGTGGAGCTGTGTGATGATATGGCTTCTCCTAGCATGTTAGCGTTTCTAGTGTTATGGACGCGTTAAACGGCGGCGTGGGGCTCAGAAGTGAAGCGGACCATGAGAGGCGGCGACGCGAATGATAGTAAAGGTCTTGCTGTGACGCCGCTTGTCTGCACTTCTAAGGTTCTTCCATTAGAGTGAATGAAAAGCTGACGATAACGCCCGAGTGTAGAGATGAACGCTATTGACCTTGGCTAGGTGGATTACATCAGTTCCCCGTCCGCTTGGAGACTTTCAGTCACCCATTCCCTTCTAGGTAGATTGCTATTTCGTGTAGCTTTATTATTTAGGGGCATTTCTTGTCCTCCTTTTTTAGCGATGACCTTGCGTAGTTAGAAGACGTGAGCCGGAGTTCGCCTGTGTCTGTGTGGTCACTTGTTTGAAGAGCTTCTTTAATGATTAAATGTCGGACTTGAAAGCGCTTGATACGAACGCCGGCGCAAATTGGTTTCGCGGCTAACGGCTGTTAGCTCAGGCCTCAAGTTCTGGTTTTTAAGACGTGATATGGTATCATTTTCGAGAGTCAACTATTTCCCAAGGTCGATGTTTCTGAGGATTCGCCTAGGAGAAGAATTTCAAATAATTTCTGGCGTATAGTCTTCGCTGAGCGGGCAATAAAAGGTAGGATACCTATAATTATATAAGAATCGAGTTGATACGCGGGAAGCGGATGACTTCGAAAAGTATGTATTCAATTATGTCTGCTGAAATTTTTACAAGCGAAACTCACTAGCATTTTCTCGCACACTTATTTGAGTTATGTTTGCTAACGAGTCTACAGTCGTTGCCGCTCCAGACCTGGTACGCGTCAGGGAGGCTGAACTTGGAGCGGCATCAGTCCGCTCTTCACCAATTATTGAAACCGGCTAACGGCAAAATTGTGGAAGACGGGCAATTGCCGGACAAGTTGCCGGCATTCAAGACCCATCCCCTCAACTACGTCCGCTGCCAGAGGAAACTACACACTCGGTTTCACAAAGCTGTGAATGTCCTCTTTGAAACAGTTCATGTGAAGAACTTAGGAGAATCAGATCACTCTAGGGCTCAAACCTGTTACCGTTGGATAGCGCAGAAAGAAATAATAGGACATTCAGTTCATAGCAACGGGTACTTGTAGCAACTTGTGTTATGCAAAATTCCGAGGCGGGGTACATTTTTATTGATGATGGCAGCTCATACGCATCTTAAATGTTTTAATAGTGCGCTCAGTTCATACAATGTTTTCAAAAGTCACAACAGCTATTTCGTCGCATATCTGTCTGATCCTTCTTAAAATTTCATTTGCACTTGAATGGTATTTTCTCCGTTGTGGAAGACGAATTATTATGAAACTATTATTTATTTGTTTAGTTATGAAACTGTTTTAGAACAATAATCAAACAACGGTAAGCGTTTTATATGAGGAGTTTCCATATATACCATTTTCACTTTAAATTCGCCCTTTTTCAAACCAAATTCGTCCTTTTTCAAACCAAATTCGTCCTTTTTCAAACCAAATTCACCCTCACTCTTCATCAAGAACCACACTTATTAGGGCGGGCAACTCATCAACCAGATCACGCCAGACATCACTGCGAGCCCCGCCGAACGACACGATCCACTTGTCCGCGCGGAATTAGATCTAAAAAAAATTGCTGTTCATAACTTTCTTTTTGCTGTTTCAACCAAACATGAAAGCACGGGCCATAACAATGGCCAAACTCCCGCCCATTTCTAAACGGTTGGCAATCTAGCTGACGTCGCCACGTTGCTTTATCCGCGGATTTCGATATTGTTTCCAAAATTTTTGCCTTTTTTAGGCTGCTGCCATGAACCTCCCACTGTTGAGAGCTCCCGCCCTTTTGCGAGAAACAGGCCCACCGTCACAAATGCGTGCAATCGGCAGTATAGAGTACTTGCGCTTGCATGCTAAAGTCTCGTTCGTCAACTTCGAACAAGATATCCAGCAAGTTTCTTCCAAAGATAGCAATAGCCTAGCATGCAAGCCATGTTTTGTTATGCCAGTTTTGTTTTTTGACATTTCTCAAAGTGGGCGGGGCTTCACGCAGCAACCCTAAAATGCAAAAATTTTGAAAAAACATCGAAATTCCGCGAAAAGCCAGTGGGCGTGGTCAGCCTAGAGTGCCAAACCCTTTAGAGAATGGGCGGAGTCGGCCATGTGTGAATGCACGGTGGTTTCCAGTCAAAGTGTTTGTGGGAAACAGCAAAAGCAGAAGTTATGAAACAAGATTTGAGAATCTATGTCCGCGCTGACAAGTGGGCGTGGCCGTCGGGGCGGGGCTCGCAGTGATGTCTGGCGTGATTGCTGTTGTATGAAGTGCTGTACCACCTCAAGTTCCCCATAATAAGTGTGGTTCTTGATGAAGAGTGAGGGTGAAGAGTTTGGTTTGAAAAAGAATGTTAAAAAGAAGTGAATTTTGGTTTGAGAAAAGGAACGAATTTTGGTTGAAAAAGGGACATTTGTTTCAAGAGGCAGATTAAAGTGAAAATGTAATATGCTGCATGTCTAGCAAAAATCTATCTAGGAGTGAACTCACCTTCACTACCTCTCTTTGGTTAGTGTAAATAGTGATTGGTAGCTCATCAATGACCAGTTGGATTTTGGAGGCCTGGATTAGAGGGCAAAATGAGAACTGTCGCGTTTAGTTGGAACACAGTTAGCTTTGTGGGGAATCACCCATTGTTGTGGCTTTCATTGGCGCACTCTAATTCATTACGTTACCGGGCTAGGAAAGACCCAAATGGCCACAATAGCAGGTTCATTCCGCCACTACGATCCCCCGCGAAGGTCGGCGGTCCCGGGTGTTATGTAACCTGATGTTGTAATGCTTTCCAGATTTTGATATATCATTCCTTATCTCTTCTAAAAAACCATTTCCTTGGTCTTGGCGTTCTTTACCTGTAACACGTGGTGTGACATTAACAACTCTCCGCTTGTATAAGGGCTCAGTCCGAATTAGTGGGTACAACCCGTGCCCTGTATAACGTGTCTACGACTCGAAAGAGCGTGACAAGGGAGCTGGAAACTCGCACATTGAGGTTGTCTACACCTCCTTGGGGGTGAAAACACCAGTCAGGACACTTGCTCTCGCCGTGGAAAATTTTTCGCAATTATGACCCCCTAATTTCCTTCTCTGGTGCGCCCTCCGTCTCCTTGATCCTTTCTATCACCTTACTGAATTGCTCCAACTTGATGCCCTTTTCCGAAAATTTCCGAAGATTCACTCCATATTTTGGCGTCAAGCATGGGTAGGGGGCGTAGACACCTCTCCAACTGTAGTTTTACCAGGCCGCCCACAGTGGGAGGGGAGCATATAGCACATGAAAGGAGAAAGAATCAACTATCGAGACAGTTTCCTTTGGCTGAGTACGTTTCTCCTCTCCTACAGCGAGCAATACGCTCCTTCCTCCCTCCCCCGTGGCGAATTCCAGACGTATGGTATGTCCTGCTCGAAATGCCATCAAAGTACAATGACTGAGACTCACTGAGCCCTCTTGCAAACTCAGTCCAAAACCATCCCCTTTTCCATTGCTCAGTACAGTACTCAAAAGATGGGCTATAGCTTTCTTCGAGAGATAAACGTGGTAATTCGCAGGTATGTAATTGTACGAGGGAGAAATTTGAGCGAAAAACTCATAGGGTTAATAATAGACCTCGTGTCTAGCGACGTCCATCGCCTCCAGTCCTTCTCTCATTTTCTCCATATCTGCCTTCATTTGCTGATTATCAACGGTGACAAAACGTCGAAGTCGTCGAACCGCCGCCCGGCCTTAACGATTTGGTTCAAAAATGGTTACGAATACGTGGAATTCCAACAACCTTTTGTTTGTGATAACCGCTCTGCCTCCGGCCAATTTATTCATCGCACCAATGACAATTTCTAAACGAGCCTGGAAGATAATAGTGGTTAGGTCCTGTAAATAGCAACGTAGACACATGGATGCATCTTCTATGCATCTCGTCTATGCTGCTATTTAATCTGATCTTCATAATTCAAGTACCTACTCAGAAATGGCAAAAATCAAAAGTATTCCAGTGAAACTACCGAATATGGTCAACCTCCTGCCTAATGTACCTACACTCAACCTGGAGCTAATGTATTCAGCTCAACTAGATGAAAATTCCCAAATACGACGGAAGGGCACGGCATCGTAAATGGATACTCGAACAGTAGGATCAGGAGGGATCGCAGTCGCCTTGGCGAGGAGGCTTTGCCAGGGCACGCCATCGTTGTGTTGACCACAAATGGGGGGGGTCGTATTTGGTCTGAGAAATTCTTTTTGTAGTTCATATCTCTTGTTTCATGGACGGTATAAAAGGGGGAGGGGGGTCGTATTTGGCCGTTGTTGAGAGAGGGACTGCCAAAAAATCTATACAACAACTATTTCCGATAGTTGAAAATGACAGTTACAGTCCTCATCATTGCGGACCGGGGGCGTTTCAGCCAGTATGGGGTGCTAACTTCAAGCCGTTCCACCTTGTTGAAACGCGTATGCGACAAAAAGTGGTAGAAAACGAGTAATACGAAGGATATAATACAGTAATGTCACTTGCCCGCTTCAACAACTGGTGCAGAACGACTTTGGCACCGCGCCAAACGCAGCCGCACTGACACGCCCCACCAGTCCGCAGTGATGAGCACTGTAACTCCTGATGACCTCGCTTCCCCCCCCTCCCCCCTCCCGCTCGACGGAAAATTCTTGGCTGAAAAACTGGAAATTTTTCGGGAAAAATGGAAAAAGTGGTAGGAAGTTGGGAAAATCTAGGAAAGTGGTAGGTAGCATGGGGAGGGGGGGTCGTATTTGAGGATAGAATTTAGGGGGGTCGTATTTTCAGGAAATTTCTCAGGAAATGATCACAACGCGATGGCGCCCTGGGTACTGCATAAGGGGCGAGCACGGTGTCGAGTAAAGCGGTCTTGCGCATACCACTTTTTCCTGACTGCTGTTTGAATGGCCCCAGTAGTCGAGGATTCTTCGTCGCATGCTTTACTGTTGTCTGTACTAAGGTTAGAGGGGTTAGGATAGAGGGGATAGGGATTCTGGAAATAAGCCCAAAATTCTTAGCATGTATTCCATTGATCGACGAGTTTCAAGTAGGAGTTGGAGGTAAAGGGATAAAGGGACATGGGCGAAGATAGGCTTTCAGTTGATTGTCATGTTGAAGGAAACTATGGAAGTTCCAAGGAAAGGGTAGGGGAGAATGGTGCTCATCGTCAAGACGTTTCCCAGTTCAAGGAAAGAGGCGCCAATAGGTCATAGCTACTTATTTTTTAATCATTTCAGCGTCAAAAAGGTTCTCCTTTCTACCGCTTGAGCTCTAATTCTATCAAATTCGGTTCTCTACGGCTCTGGAGCGCTTTACTAACTCGTTTGAATTTTACCTGCTGGTTGCTCTCAACGAAGTGCTTCAGCTTTGTGCAAGCAGCAGCCATTAACTCGTGTGGGTTTTGTCCGGGTGGAGCAACTATAGCTCCTGTTTCCACAACTTTATGGTTTGGCTGAACGAAAGACACTGTGAAACGTTCACCATGAGTTAGTGAATATACAGCCTCTCTTCTCCTACACATTGAGAGTGTGGTTATACATCGCGATTTGGTCAATCTCATCACGCGATTTGAGCGACCCAATCGCAAAGTATGAACGCACACTGGGAGGGTATTGATCAGGCGCGCATATAATCAATACCTGTTTTGAAGCATGTGGCGGAGGTGGTGTAGTGACAAGTGGCGCGCTTACCACTCGCGCGGCGCCGGGTTCAAATCCCGGGTCGACTCCCGCCCAGGCCAACCAAGCCCTCTAT